>OX123202.2:43328236-43378342 GCA_944739405.2 Euclidia mi | reverse complement strand
CCTGAAAGCTGACAAAGGGAACGCCACGGTAGTTATGAACGTTAGCGAATATGAACGAAAAAATGCGTCATTTATTAAGTGACGTCAACACCTACAAAAAGGTAAATTAGAACCCGACCGCTCGATTGAACCGTAATACCCAGAGGCTGATCAAGGAGTGTCAGCACGCGATCGGTGAAGATACGGTATCCCATTTACTAAGACCTCGTAATGTTCTACCCCCTAAACTGTATGGTTTGCCAAAGATTCACAAGATCAACGTTCCTTTACGGCCTATCGTCAGTCAAATTGATTCAACTACGTACGAACTAGCTAAACACGTAGCTAAGGTCCTGCGGCCATTGGTGGGTAGAACAATATCGTATGTCAAAGACTCCCGACATTTTATTGAGATTTTACGTCAGAGTAAACGTAAGTGAAAAAGAAGAGATGGTCAGTTTTGATGTGGAATCGCTTTTCACGAACGTGCCGATAGCAGACTGCATGGAGGTAATTCGACGTAGGATCAGCAAAGACCATATTGCTGTGGTATATGCCGACCTGGTGAATCATTGCCTGACCACAAATTACTTTCTATACAGAGGTGAGTACTACCTACAAATTGATAGCGTAGCAATGGGCAGCCCGGTAGCTCCAGTGGTAGCCAACCTATGGATGGAACATTTCGAAAACCAAGCCATTGCTACTGCCCCATTAAGTATAAACAATTTGGGAAACGGTATGTGGACGACATTTTCTGTGTTATGGAAGGCGATGACATCAGGCTGTTCAACAGTACTTGGCACATTTTAAACAGCATCCACAGTAAAATGGATTTTACGAATGGAAAAGGCATAGAAGAATGGCGTTCCTTGATGTTATGATCGCCGTACGAGATGACGGTTCCCTGAGCCACTCCGTATACAGAAAACCAACGCACACAGATCGCTATCTACACGCCGACTCACATCATCACCCACGTCAACTGAATTCCGTTATAACGTCGCTTACCGACCGGGCATACAGCTTGTGTGACGAGGAACATTTGAATAAAGAACTTTCACATATAAGCGACGTTCTACACAAGAACGGGTACAGTAGGCGCATTAGACCACCCAGACATACTCAGAAACACCTGGACTACAAGGTTGAACGACACCCAGCGTACTTACCGTACGTCAAAGGAGTGACAGATAAGGTCGCCAACATCCTTAAGAAGGTTTCAGTTAAAACTATCTTCACTCATTTTAAGAAACTGTCGCAATATATAAGAACGCCGAAAGACAGTCTTCCCTTAGAAAAGCCAGGTGTATACAAAATTGACTGCAGCTGTGGGAGTTCCTATAAAGGACAAACCAAACGCACCATCTCTTGCCGAATTAGGAACACATTAGGGCAGTCAAAAATAATGAACCACACAAGTCGGCCATAGCTCAACACCTCTTAGACTCGGGTACCGACCACTGGATTGAGTTACATAACCCTCAGGTGCTTTCGACAGAACGCCACTACATACCTCGAATGGTTAGGGAGGCTATTGAAATTAAAAAGTTCAAGAATTTCAATAGAGAGGATGGGTTTCAACTGTCGAGTATTTGGCATCCAGTGGTACGTCTATGTAAAACCCGTGAAAAGAACAAAATCAAACCGCGAGCTGACGTAGTGAGTGTGGTATGTCGTGATCGGGTACAATGTGATAGTGATAACAGTGCTAGTGGTGTTGAACGCAAAAAACGAGTAAGAAAGCGGGTAGACCGTTATACTTGCTCGTAACATTCATCCACCCGCAATACCATCAGTACATCCGTGAACATGGCGCTTGCAACAGTGCCGAAATATCGGTTACTCCAAACAAAGGTACGTGGTATATATCCCGAAAGACAATTTAAATTAAGTTTAAATGACCACGAAAGTTGAAATTCCTATATTGTGCACCGGTACGGGCCGGAAAGTGCAAAATTAATTAAACACCTTGAACGCGCGCGAAAGGAATGTGAATGTTTACGTCAATCGTTGGTGTTTTAGTGAAGTGTCGGGACGCAGACATTATTCCCGTTTGTGTCAAAATAAAACCCCGAAACGATATTCACGGTTCCGCGGGCATTCTACGTAATGCGAGTGTAAAACTTTTGCGTAAGTTGATCGCCAACACCCGTTATAAACTTGACAAATTACAAACGGAGTTGTATAAAATACATCTGAAGTGCAGTGAAGTGTTGACTAAAGATGATTTTGATAACTGTGATCGCATCACCTATCTACAGGCACAGCGGTCGAGAGAACTTAGTGCCTTGAAACAAGATCGAAAATTTGAATTCTTGTTGAAGAAACAAAAACCATCTACCCCTCACCAAGAAAACTCAAATATTGAACGCACGGTTATCAATCTATCCGATAAAACGTTAACGGAAGCTGCACTCAATATTTTAGAGAAAGGGTTAAATTTCGCCCCAACACCTAGTCATATTCCATACGAGAAAGTGATCGGCACGGTTGAAGAGGTTATCCGACGGAATAAAATACCTTCCGAAGAGGCCGAAGTTTTGCGACAAGACGTCGCTGTTTGTTTACATCGAGCCAAGCATCCTCAGCCTAACACAAACGTCGCTGAACGTGTCGAATTACGTGAACTCCGTGAAGATGAGAGCGTACTTGTCCTGAAAGCTGACAAGGGGAACGCCACGGTAGTTATGAACGTTAGCGAATATGACGAAAAAATGCGTCATTTATTAAGTGACGTCAACACCTACAAAAAGGTAAATTATAACCCGACCGCTCGATTGAACCGTAATACCCAGAGGCTGATCAAGGAGTGTCAGCACGCGATCGGTGAAGATACGGTATCCCATTTACTAAGACCTCGTAATGTTCTACCCTCTAAACTGTATGGTTTGCCAAAGATTCACAAGAACAACGTTCCTTTACGGCCTATCGTCAGTCAAATTGATTCACCTACGTACGAACTAGCTAAACACGTAGCTAAGGTCCTGCGGCCATTGGTGGGTAGAACAACATCGTATGTCAAAGACTCCCGACATTTTATTGAGATTTTACGTCAGAGTAACGTAAGTGAAAAAGAAGAGATGGTCAGTTTTGATGTGGAATCGCTTTTCACGATCGTGCCGATAGCAGACTGCATGGAGGTAATTCGACGTAGGATCAGCGAGGACCATATTGCTGTGGTATATGCCGACCTGGTGAATCATTGCCTGACCACAAATTACTTTCTATACAGAGGTGAGTACTACCTACAAATTGATCGCGTAGCAATGGGCAGCCCGGTAGCTCCAGTGGTAGCCAACCTATGGATGGAACATTTCGAAAACCAAGCCATTGCTACTGCCCCATTAAGTATAAAAATTTGGAAACGGTATGTGGACGACATTTTCTGTGTTATGGAAGGCGTTGAATCAGCTGTTCAACAGTACTTGGCACATTTAAACAGCATCCACAGTAAAATGGATTTTACGAATGGAAAGGCATAGAAGAATGGCGTTCCTTGATGTTATGATCGCCGTACGAGATGACGGTTCCCTGAGCCACTCCGTATACAGAAAACCAACGCACACAGATTGCTATCTACACGCCGACTCACATCATCACCCACGTCAACTGAATTCCGTTATAACGTCGCTTACCGACCGGGCATACAGCTTGTGTGACGAGGAACATTTGAATAAAGAACTTTCACATATAAGCGACGTTCTACACAAGAACGGGTACAGTAGGCGAATTAGACCACCCAGACATACTCAGAAACACCTGGACTACAAGGTTGAACGACACCCAGCGTACTTACCGTACGTCAAAGGAGTGACAGATAAGGTCGCCAACATCCTTAAGAAGGTTTCAGTTAAAACTATCTTCACTCATTTTAAGAAACTGTCGCAATATATAAGAACGCCGAAAGACAGTCTTCCCTTAGAAAAGCCAGGTGTATACAAAATTGACTGCAGCTGTGGGAGTTCCTATATAGGACAAACCAAACGCACCATCTCTTGCCGAATAAAGGAACACATTAGGGCAGTCAAAAATAATAAATCACACAAGTCGGCCATAGCTCAACACCTCTTAGACTCGGGTACCGACCCCTGGATTGAGTTACATAACCCTCAGGTGCTTTCAACAGAACGCAACTACATACCTCGAATGGTTAGGGAGGCTATTGAAATTAAAAAGTTCAAGAATTTCAATAGAGAGGATGGGTTTCAACTGTCGAGTATTTGGCATCCAGTGGTACGTCTATGTAAAACCCGTGAAAAGAACAAAATCAAACCGCGAGCTGACGTAGTGAGTGTGGTATGTCGTGATCGGGTACAATGTGATAGTGATAACAGTGCTGCTTTTTCTTAGGTGAGCGAATTTAAAGTGAAAATTGCTGAGCAACAGTAGTTCAAGTTGAAATTAGTTACAAAAATAGTTAAAAGTAGATTGTTTAAAAGTTCATTCAATATGTAACATAGGGCATGACTGTACATGGTGAAATACATTAGACAGTTTACAACTGCTGAAGTAAACACTTAAAGCACTTACACGCTCACACTATTTTAACTTGCTTTGCAGTCGCTTCCTGTCACTCGCAACTTGTTCCTAGTTCCTAGCTTAACTTGCGCTTTCCTGATCAAAGTCGGTAGGTTAATTGTCATCTCTTAAGGCGTTTAATGTGGGGAGAGAATTGTGTTTATCGAATGTGCAAGTAAGTGTGTGCATGTGTAAGGATTTTCCTGGTCAACCTAAAGCTATTTCACTCATATCTTAGCCACCTACAAGTTCATTCTTGAATTGAAACTTCTGAATAAGCGAATAGTGTGTTCGGGGATTACCCTGAGTGATAACTACAAGATGATAACATATTTCGATTACGCAATGTCGAAAAATTCATTACAGGCTATTGTATATATTTTCATGACCATTATCTTCGACTTAACGTTATCTCTGTTGCATCCAAGACGTATACTTTGAAGCCCGGGTTTCGGTTTCAAGTGTACAGATTTGACAGAATATTAGCTTTTATTATCATGAAAATAATAATAAGCGTTGGTACACTTATGAACGGTAACATTACATCTAAGAATCAAATATTAAAAGATCTGTATTTGCATGATCCCTAACTGAAAATATAAAAGTTACCTCGTAGTAACTTTCACCCCATACTTATAAGTTTTAATTGCGCGATGAAAGCCTCGTTCAGTTTCCAAGGTTTATTATGTTCCTAAACTGACAAAAATTAAATTCGCTCTAGTGATTTTGACGTGAAAACAGAAAACTATGAAATCCTTCTACATTTATAATATTAGTAGGGACGTATAGGTTTTTACTGAGGTTTTAATTACCATAATAAACTAAACCCATTACAAGCTAGACTAAACCATGACCGTCAAATGTTCAAAAGTCAGGCAAACTAATAAAGTTAAAAAGCAAAACCCTATTTTGACATAGTCGGGTTATAGTTTGTAAACTGATTTTTTTATTATGGACATTTTGACTATGACTCTTATAATCAAAGTAAATATTATCTATACATATAATAAAATGGTAGGAAAGAGAAACCTGTACATTGTATATTTTTTTAAAGAATACTTGGGGTGTGATCTATAATCGATACCGAAGCCAAAAATATAGTTTTTAGAATTTTTGTCTGTTTGTCTGTACATCCGGGATAAACTCAAAGACTAATGCATGGGTTTACTTCAAATTTGGCACGAATATTACTAAGAAGTCGGGTACGAGCACCTACGGGGAACGAGCAGTGAATCTTTATTTCTTCAACGCATTCTGTAACAACGCATAGTGTTTTATGAAGACCATTTTTCGGACACCGTCTTTTTATTAAAGAAGCAAATAGATATATTCAATAAAAAGAAATATTTCGTATCCCCATTAAGCTAGCATCTCTAGATTCTTAGAAAAACTTTTTTGAAAATCTTCATATTTTAAAGCGGATATTTAGAAAAAAAGATATTCCTCTTAAACTAAGCATGATACGCAATAATAATGTTACAAGCACCGATAGCGTCTCTTTCACTGCACATTTTACAATTAGCGAGATTTTGGATTTTTAGATTTTCTTACTTTTCCCGAAGATTCTACCAAATGTGGAAAAGTCAATCTATTTATTTAAGGTCCCTTATTTGAAGACTGAATAAATTAATAACCGACTTGGTATTACATGGATCTCACAACTTTTTACAGTAGAAGTACTGAGTTGCGCGACTTGATTTTTTAGACAAGTATTGTTTTTTTATGGGATCTCATTTCTTTTTGTAGATAGTCCTACTGTTTTTCTTTCCAGTACCTTCTACTACTTGTCCCTGCCCTGCAAATGTAGCTTTGTAATCCTATATATTTATATGGGGTTACAAAGTTATTTATGTATCCTGTGAACTAGACCGAAATTGGTAAATATTTTAGTTTTTCCTTTATTCATATACTCAACACTAATTGTATTCTAAATTTGAAGCTTCTATGTCTGCTAGAAGTGCCTTAGACTTTTGATGATCGGTCAGTGAGTGACAAAATTAAGAAATTTGACTTGTTATAATTCTTAAACTACTGGTTCAATTTCAATGATATTTAAAACATACCGTGTTTATAGAATGCCTGCTTGGGCACTGAAAATTCAGGCGTCTAGTTTTATCCACAACAAAGTTATGGGGTGTCGAAAACGGCCTGAATTGCTTCGAGAAAAGGATGGTACGGCCGCGCCGCCTTTTTTGCTCGACTTGGTGGGGGCACAGCCGTGCCCCCAGATTAAATGAATATAAGTAGTATCAAGACAATTACATTATTTTTGAATGTGGGCTCTCATACATTGGACAAACCAAGAGAAGCATAGGCATTCGACTCAAAGAACATATAGCTGACATAAAACATAAACGCTCAACAAAGTCTGCTGTGTGTGAACATGTGGAACAGGGACCCAACCACTACCTGCGATTTGATGAACCACAGATACTCGCAAAAGAACACCGTTTTCTTCCAAGGATGATACGAGAGGCTATTGAAATTAAAAAACACCCTAATTTCAATAGGGAAGATGGTTGGAATGTTCCTCCAGCTTGGGACCCTGTCATAAGGCTAATGAAACCCAAGAAGGACAAAGTCACCAGAAGACCTAAGGACACTGCGAGCTCATTCTGCGTAAATAGTAACACCAGTAGATGAAAAATGTTCGGGTACTTTGAGATAACTTATACATTCAGGAAAAAGATAAATATCACCTCAGTCTGCCGTGAACATGAATTCTGTAAAGAATTCGAAACGTCGGCTAGTAATAAATTAAAAATATAGTTTCTAGATCATTAGTTTAAAATGTAATAACTTAGTGAAAACAATACATCGCGATAAAATCCGTAAACTGTAGTTTAATTTCAATGAGCAAGACAATTAAAAATAATGTGTTTATATAAGTTTTAAGCTGCTTCACCTATGTCTTATAAAATTCATCGAATTTGTCCGTATGTAATATCAAATAGAACTTAAAAATAACTAGTTGATTGAATCAGGCGTTACTTGGCGGAACTCCATGGTAACCTAATGGAAGGAAAGAGGAACCCACCACGCACCCCACTAAACACAAAGGATAAGGGATATATGGAATAATGCGGAAATGGGTTCCAGGAAAATACCTGACGTGCAGTATCCTGCTCTATGCGCCGACTATGCTTCGACACGTGTTTCGCCTCTCCACGAGGCATCCTCAGGACCAATGGGCAACGACTGAGCCTTAGCCTCAGTCGTTGCCCATCGGTCCATATATGCCTTATCCTTTTTCCTTAGAAGGGTGCGTGGTGGGTTCCTCCTTCCATTAGGTCAAAAAGAACTGCATACATTTATAACAAAATTTAAACTCGGCACGTTATTGCTGTAAGCAATTTGAGGTAAATAACTAAAAAAGAGGAAAATTTAGCATGCCATATATATCTTAAGGATAAGACATGCTTATTTTTTACAGTACAAAATAAATAGTTATAGAGTTCGTACAAAATAAACATTGACTGTTAATATTTTTGTTCGGTATTTATTGCTGTAATTATTGCTTCTTAATTAATATATTTTTATGTCGCATATAATCTTAAGTGTACACAGCCATTTATTTTATATAAAAATCGTGTAAAGTCATAACTTAGATGTGTTATAATAATTTTGACGTGACAACGTCTTATAAATTGGTTTGCCGGGTGACACTTCAAGAAACTGCGTTACGCTCCGCTCACGTTATGCGCTCACAATGAGAGCGAGTGAGAGGCACGCGTCCCGCCTAAGAGCGAGAGAGACAGACATAAAAAGTGAAAGGCACGCGTCTTTCATCCTTCTTCCTACTATACGAATGAATATTCACATTAAAATTATTTTACCACTCAAAGTCGTTGTCACGTAAAACTTTCGCCCGTATACCGACTTTACAGGCAACCAATTTTTTTCTCCATATTAACGAAACCATTACTGGTGAGGATAGATATCGCTAATACCGGCGCCGATCACCAGCAGAGGGTGGGCATTCCACTGAGCTGAGCGTGCGTGGCCAGGCGCAACCGGTCGATAACAGATGGATTGTTCCTTACTTACCAGTACTGTCCAGGACCTTCCAGACGCACATCAACGTCGAGTCGTGCACCAGCGTCGAGTCGATCAAATACGTCTGCAAATACGTCAACAAAGGGAGCGATCAGGCGACGTTTGATTTACAGAGCACTGATAGAGACGAGGTGACCAAGTTACTTAGTAGCTACATCAGCACGTTTGAAGCGGTTTGGCGGGAACTTGTGTTCTCTATACATGACAGACATCCAACCGTCATGCATTTAGACGTCCACTTAGAGAACGGCCAGCACATATATTTTGATCCCGACAACGCTTGGAAAATCCGCCCCAAGCAACTCTCTTGGCATTTTTCAGGCTCTGTGAAGTCGACCAGTTTGGAAGGTCCCTTTCGTATAACGAGGTGCCTTCATATTACACGTACGACAGCAAAAAGGGTTGTATTTAACCGACGTCGACGAGGAGGCGCTGAGAAGTTTTTCCGGGAGTTTTCAAGGACACCGCATTGGGTAGAGTATATACCGTGGACCCGAATAATGGCAAATGCTATTTTCTGCGGTTGTTACTTCACGCGGACCGAGGCCCAACGTCTTTCGTCTTTCTGAGGACATTTGAGAGCGCCGAAACGCCTGTATGTGGCATACCACGTAACAGTAATAAGGGACACGTGCTCAAGAATTGCTCTCTGATCGTATGGGATGAGTGTACGATGGCCCATAAGAAGGCAGTTGAGGCCGTACACAGAACCCTGCAGGACATCCGCAGGAAGGAACATTTGATGGGTGGTCACAATTCTATTCAGTGGCGATTTCCGACGAACATGGTAATGCGGGGATAGAGGGCTGACGAGCTGAATGCTTCGTTGAAACGATTTTCGTTGTGGTCACGAGTTCGTACGCTGCGCTTGACCATTAAGATGAGAGCTCGGCTCGGCGGCAATGCAAGTGCTCGACAATTCTCCGATGTCCTTCTAAGTCTTAGTTTTTGGCGAAGGCACTCTCCAGAGTCTCTCGGTAGAGTTGTATCCAGCTTAAAAGAACTCATTCATTGTGTGTACGGGGACATCAGTCGTATACCGCACCAGCAGAATTCTTGGGTGTGTGAGCGGGCCATTTTGACGCCCAAAAATGATCAGGCTGCAGCAATTAACGAATGCATTCTCTCGGAAATTGAGGGGAATGAAGTGGTCTACACCTCTTTAAACGAGCAAGATGACGCCGCACATTATCCCGTGGAATTTCTGAACACCCTGTCAGCAAGTGGATTTCCAGCGCATACCATCAAGCTGTAGGTCGGTGTCCCCATTATGCTTCTTCGAAACCTATCTCCTACGAAGTTGTGTAACGGGACCCGCCTTAAAGTCATCTCGCTCCACAGACACACCATTGAGGCGGAAATTCTTACGGTTCGTGGCGTCAGCGAGGCAGTATTTATACTACGCATTCCCCTCATACCTCATAACTTCCCGTCCCAGTTCAAGCGCGTACAGTTCCCCGTGAGTGTTTGCTTCGCGATGACCATCAATAAGTCGCAGGGGCAGACACTGATGGCAGCGGGTGTCGACCTCAATATGAGCTGCTTTTCACACGGGTAGCTGTACGTCGCTTGCTCCCGTGTCACCAGTCCTGACCCTGTTTACATAGCCAAACACAGAGCCAAACCACTAATGATGTTTATCGAGAAGTCCTATAAGTATGATTTTTTACCCTATTCTGTATTCCTTATTTTCTCCATCTGCTTCAGTCACCACTTATGACTTATTTGAGCAGAATCACCATAGTGTAATTTATTCAAAACAGGTTGAAAATCAGCACTTTTTGAAGGTCAATTTTACAAAAGACAGTCTCCCTCTGTTCCTGCACTTTCCGTAGATATGAAATGTAAAGAAGAAACGGGTAAATGAATGTTATTTTAAAAGGTATAATCGTAGGTATTCATTTTATGATTTGGAGCTGTATGGCATTCACGCAAACGACGTCACGGGCAGTAGCTAGTGTTCTGAATAAAATAGTAAAATGTTTAGGCATTAAAAATAAGTGACAATTTATGAGTTCACAGTCAAAAGTCACGGGCAATGTGTTTCGTGGTTGCATCACTGAAGTCACGTTTTTTTTCTATAGACTCACGCCTGTATCGCTGAAGGGGTAGGCAGAGGATTAATATTACACCCACATTTCGCCATGAATTTTTAGGTCCCACGTAATAGGGGGCGAGCCAATTGCCGTTACCAGACTCCGTGCTGGTACTGAGAATTCGGAAAAACCCAGTAACATTTTTGCCCGACCCAATGAAATGGGAATCGAACCCGGGACCTCCGATCAGCAGTCACATACGCTATCCACTGGACCACGGAGGCAGTCTGACTGAAGACACGTCTAACGCTTATAAGGCCAAGCAGAAATAAATTTGTCATAGAATACCACATTTTTGCAACCATCTGGATGATAAATGATACTTTGCACTTAGTAATAAAAAACTTAATAATGAAGCTTTTGTAATAATCCTCATAAATTTATCTAATTAAATGAAGTCACTTTTAAGCAGAACTGGTTATAATTGGCGACAAGAATAGTGGCGCGACTTTTGTCTAATTTCTTCTCAAAGCTCTAAAATCGAAATCATCCTGACCCTGACGTGGTTTGATAGATGTTTCTGACATTTATAAGTGTTATTTTGTAACCTAAATTGCTAACTAAATTGCTTTTGAGTTTGTCTTGAATCATGATTCATTTAATTTGTAATCTCTTTACAGACACTCAGAATAGTATTGAAGCAAACACGTTACATCAATTACACTAATTGTATAACTGCGTTTACGTATATTTACACAAGGACTTACCATTCAGTCGACTATCACAATACTAAATTAGTTTTCGGATGTGTGTTGTAGGTGCTGAGTGAGATATATATTGTTGATTCTTAAAGAATAAATAATTAATGCAGCCATATATACAATCATTGCAAAGTGTACCTGTATCTGTTTGCGTAATAATGTCATGGACTTGCCTTTAGTATGTTTCTCCTCTTTCTACAAATTCAATAATATATGCTCTACATAACAACATTTTGCTTCTCATCTGTCTTAATGGGAGGATTAGTATATTAAAATTATTTTATTATTATTCAATTATCGCTTCAGGACTGTATTATGAAACCTGAATAATAAACATTGACAAAATAATTAATAACGCGTCGGCCAATGAAATTGTAGCGCATAAAGACACTTCTAGATGCCGGAACTAAAAAAATTCATGCTCAAAAGAAAATTCGAATAACAAATTGTCAAAGATGAGTAACTGTAAGGGTCTTCAATATTTCTTCTATGCGCGTGAGAAATAGTTCTTTATTAACAAAAATATATAAAAATAAGGTATGATTTTGGTATGATCATTAATGAGATACTAAAATTAATATGTAAGTAGAACTCACCACGATTCTCGTAGTAGTGTTCAAAACATTTGTGGCACCTGACATGTTTATTGCGTCGATCAAATAAGGAAAACAAAAATAACTACGTTAAAAAAAACCGACAGCAAAAACTAAAAAGTAAAAAATAATAAAGATTTAATATTAATTAAATACTACCTATTTTATTTATATGCGCTGTTTACTAATATAAATACAAGGGTCTCAGTATCATGCACTGAATCATTGGTATCGGTTTTCGGTTTTATTTAAGTTACATACTTACTAAGTTATATGTTTAGATGTACTTAATTCAATAAATTATTGAATTAAATTTCGTATTTCAGGTAGTACCCAATAATGGTCGATTCAAATAATTATTTGATTTGAATCGACCATTATTGGGTATGAGAATAATAATAATTGAGTTCCTACTAATTCTAAGTGTAACAGAATTGTTTATTAGTCAGAAATCAATTGATCTATGATTATAAATGGTTTTTAATACAAAAAACAGCATAATATATATGGGTTTTTACAACAGTAAATGTGACCATAAGCTTGCCAAAAATGGTTATACGACCTAAACAGTTTTTTTAAAGTACATTTTCATGGGGTGTATTAACCAGAAATTGATTTTTTCTTAGAAGTAAATCCAAGCTAACTTTAAATCTAAAGAAGATAGGAAGGTTTTGATTGTTCAACCTTTTTCATTCGCAAATTTTAACCCTTGAGGTGCGATCAAACTAAAGGCAAAGTGCCACAAGTGCAAAGGGTCACGTTGCTGCAAATTTTCATTGGCATAGGTTACCGGAAAAAAAATAATTATGACTCCTTAATATAATTATATCACATAAACTGCATATCATTGTGTTGGTTATAAAATCAGCTATGATAATAATTACATAAACTACTACTAAATACTCACCTTTCCGGCAAAACAAGCTTACAAACTAAGAAGTTTGTTATTTTTCACTGGTTCGCACAAACATTTCATCACATATTAATGAATTTCATTACTTGTTTGGTTCATAAACACAAAAACATTATCACATATACCTTTAGGTTTTCACACAATACATTATTTATTTGTAACAAATGAATCTAACGCCACTAAAAAAATTATAATCCGAACGCGTAACAAAAAGTTCGCCGTGCCGGGCCGCCATGTTACTGTAGCGAACACTGTGGCTGTGAATTATTTACCATTTGAAACACGATAACAGTGAAAACGTACAACAATACTAGTATTTAATTGCTAAAATATGTTTTCAGATAAATAATCTGGGTACTTTTATGTCTTTCATAACTATTAACACATTGACTGCTGGCCTAAGATTCGTAGACGGCCTTTTGCTATGCGGCCAGTACGCATATCCTGCGTGTATCCGCACCCGCAGAGCGTGCCCAGCCTCTCGTGCTTAACGACACGCAACGCGCGTGCAGGTCGAGCGTGTGTCTGTGCTGACGCGACACGCGACGTACGAGTTGCTATACAAAAAAACACACATGAGTGGTCGTCAGCACATGTGTGGTATGGGTATGATTCACGCGTCGCGTGTTTCGGCAGCACGCTTGTATATTTTTTTCCTAAACACGACTATTGTGGGCTAGCCGCATCGCAGGATCCGACACTTGGGACACACCATATACGTTTCCAGCAGTCAATGTGTTAAAAGAGTATTTATCATAAAACTATTACGAAAATAGCAAGTTTCAAGAGTAGAAATAGCCGTTCTTAAAAGTTTTTGCCTTTTATCACTGTATTTCTTGTCTCTGTCACGAATAATATCACTTCACAATTAATATTTATTTATCCAAACAAGACCACGCTCGCACTATTTCTAAATTAAATATAAATAAACTTGAAGATGACATAAGCAACATTGACTTTGGCCCAGTTTATAATTCTACTGATCCGCAGTTTGGCATGTTATCATTATGTTATAAACCATTTGCAAATTGCAATTCAGAAAACACAACAAATCATCCTCCTAGCGTTATCCCAGTTTTCAATCTGGGGTCCGCTTACTAGTCTAACCGGATTTGGCTGAATATTAGCTTTTCCACAGAGCGACTGCCTGTCTGACCTCCGCAACCCGAAGGGATAGCGATATTCCATGGCTTAGACTAGTGTCAGTTTATTTAGAAGGTACTGACGTCCTGTAACGACTTTCAAAGATCTTCATGACAACCGGGACCGACGGCTTAACGTGCTCTCCGAGGCACGGGACAAGCGATAATTAATAATTCAATACGCACATAACTCCGAAAAGTCATTGGTGCGCGCCGTGGATTCGAACCTGATACCCTCTGCATGGCAGTCTGTTGGTATCTCCACTAGGCTATCGCTGCCTGAGACATAGAGATAAACTGCATATGAAGCTATACACAAAACACAACAAATATATGTTTAATAAACAAAAATTAATACATTAAGCCGTGGATCATTACAGGCCTTTTACGATGTATGAGACATAGAGAAAAACTGCATATGAAGGCTAAATTAAATCCAGCCAATTCAACTATACAATTAGCCTATAAATGATATCGCAATTTTTGTAATGATTTGCTTAACCCTAGAGTACTAATCTTATTTTTTTACTGCTTAATACTAATGATCGCTCGGGAGGCTACTTCATAAATGATACAAGATTTAAGAAAGATTTTTCTATTAAAATTTCTATTAAATGTAAAAAAATAATGAAGTAACACCTCGTTTCTTTAAATGTAATGTCACATTTTCCTTAAAATTATAATTTTAGTCTTAAAATGAACCTTAAATCTAACATTACCCTTGTTTGAACAGTCTTTTGAAAAATAATAATAAAAAATAAAAAGGCACATGTAGCCTCTTATTCATGATCTAAATTAAGTATTCTTAAAGTGTTATATCACATTAAAGTAAAAATACAATCTATATATTAAAAGAATTTGTGTTTTATAATACGAGTCGGCCAGCCTGTTCTACGCAACCGATTCGCATGTTTTTTTTTTTAAATGATACGAGTAGCTCTTGCTGCATAGATTTGTCATCAAAAATTAGAAATTACCTAACTTGCACATTCATCAAGTTATATGCAAAAACAGTTTTCTCCCATACATTTTTACGTTTTCGTAGCCGTAGTCAATGACTTTCTGCTTCTATATATCTGGTTCTCATTGAGGTAGGCGTTTCGTTATAGGCCTAAAACACGCTCTGAAAAGAGCTCTTTCATTTGATGGTATGCTTATTTAAATTGGGTAAGTTTGAAGGAAGATAGGTGTGGACATTGAACTTATTTTTCAATATCTTCTTAATATATATAAATCTCCTGTCACGATGTTTGTTCGCGATGGATTCCTAAACTACTTAACCGATTTTAAATTAAATTGGCACACCGTGAGCAGTCTGGTCCAACTTGAGAGATAGGATAGCTTAGATCTTAATTATTATAGTCGCAATTTTATTTTATTGCAAATTATTTGTCTATAATTAATTGACAGTCACAATTATCTGTTAACTCCAAAAGATTCTAACAGATGTCGATAATCTTATATTAATAATTTCGTCAAGGAGTACATCGAGACCTCACCTGAATAATAAAACATTAAAAAATAAAGATTTCGAGTCGACAACATATATCCGCAAAATTCGGATTGTCGAGTATTTTGTTAAATTCTAATGGTTCTGAGTTCTGACAGACAAATTACAGTCGCCATATTGACTCTATGATATTGGCCCAAGTTTGCTTTGTACTAAGTAGTTTGTATGTGTAAATACTTTTTACAGTTATATAGTATCTGCCCAATAAAGGAGATTTGTGTTACCCCGAATATCTATCTAGATACTATCTATCTATACTAATATAATAAAGCGGAAGAGTTTATTTGTTTGTTTGTTTCTTTGTTTGAACGCGCTAATCTCAGGAACTACTGGTCGGATCTGAAAAATTATTTTTGTATGCGATAGCTTAGTTATTCCGGAAGGCTATAGGCTATATAACATAACGCTTCGACCCTTTGGGGCCGGGCAAAAGGCTAAAAAGGCTAAAAGATAATGTCGGCTTATCTCAGGAACTAGCAGTCGGATTTTGAAAATTGTTATTGCCTATGATAGCCCAATTATTCCGAAAGGCTATAGGCTATATAAAATTACGCCGCAACTTTTAGGGACCAGATAAAAATAATAAAATGGTCAAACGAGAAGGGGGAGGGTTGGGTCAAAGGCAAAAAAAGGCTAAACGAATAGGATACAACCTACCTATATGGGTATCGTTTTCGAGATTTCGGGACGCTGATTAATAATATCGGCGGACGGGAAATCAAAGATGGCAGATGAGAAAATTTTAAAAATCAATATGGGTATCGCCTTCGATATTTTAAGGGGTGGGAAATCGAAATACACCATCTATTTCGTGATCAAAGATGGCGGAATGGAAATCAAAGATGGCGGATGGGAAAATTTAACAAGATCAATATGGGTATCGTCTCCGATGTTTAAAGGGATGTGGAATCCAAATACAACATCTATTTCGTGATTCAAGATGGCGGATGGGAAATCAAAGATGGCGGACGGGTTTTTTTTTTAAGTCGACATGGGTATCGTCTCCGATTTTTTAAGGAATGGGGAATTCAAAAACACCATCTATTTCGTGATCAAAGATGGCGGTCGGGTAATCAAAGATGGTGGATGAGAAAATTTCAAAAATCAATATGGGTATCGACTCCAATATTTAAAGGGATGGGGAATCCAAATCCATCATCTATTTCGTGATCAAATATGGCGGATGGGAAATCAAAGATGGCGGATGGAAAAGTTTTAAAAAATCTATATGGTAATCGTCTCCGATGTTTTAAGGGATGGCGACTCCAATTAAAACATCTATTTCGTGATCAAAGATGGCGGATGGGAAATCAAAGATGGCGGATGAAAAAAAAATTTAAGTCAATATGGGTATACTCTCCGATGTTTTAAGCTATGAGGAATGCAAATACAACATCTACTTCGTAATCAAAGATGGCAAATGGAAAATCGAAGATGGCGGATGGAAAATCAAAGGTGGGAAAATTCTATTAAATCAATATGCGTATCGGCTCCGCCGTTATAACGCATGTGGCATTCGTATATAACATCTGTTTCGTGATCAAATATGGCAGATGGAAAATCAGTATATTATTTTATTGAAATTATTATTATTAGGTATTTGATGTTCGATGCAGATGATGGCTATGTTCAGCGGATACGTCTACTACGGAACCCTTCATGGGCGAGTCAGACTTGCAATTTATTTAATTATTTAATAGCCCAATGAGTAATTTTATCATATCACTAGATCAGTTATCTGCCCCACTCATATTCCACGTCCGCATCTTCAGTTAGTTTTTCTACCCTAGAAATAATTTATACGGCAAAACAACTTTGCCTGGCAATTAATAGATTAAATACTGATCTTCTTGGTAACTTTGTTCTTAATCCTTGGGAGAAGAGTTAAGAAAGAAAATGAAAAAGAAAAATACTTTAAAAAAGCGAGACGGAGTTCGCCGGGACAGCTAGTTTTCCTATAAATTTCTTAAGATTCCATTGCTTTCTCTCTACATGGACGGTTCTAAATTCAAAAATATTTTTATGGCATCTAATAAGTTCCTTGCGGTAACTGCCAGGAAAAACGTTATGTCTCCTTAAGGTGACCTTGCCTTACTTTCATACGGGTGTGAGTGTGGTGGTGTGTAAAATCATATCCGATGTTGGTCAAATTATCACTATAGTGAATTATCGCTGATGGCAGGTAATATTACCCAAATGTTACCAGTTAACCCTTAATGTTGGGTGAACTGAATTTCGTGTTTTAAATTACAGACTTTCTTCGGGCATCTTAATTTTTTTTTATGTGGAATATATTACAGCGGTTCATAGTACTATTGTCATATACTTATTTATATTATTACAAGTGGTAATTATGGTAGAAATTGTGGTTTTGGTAAGAATAGTAGTTTTGAGAGAAAATGTAGGTACTTTTGACAGCACCGGTAGTTTTGGTAGAAATGGTAGTTTAAAAAAATTGTAGATATGATAGTGTTAGTACGAATAGTAGTTTTGATAGGAATAGTATTTTCGGTAGGAATAGTAGTTTTTGGTAGAAATTGTATTTTTTGCATATATTGTAGTTTTGGTGGCAATTTTACTTACGATTGCTACCAAAGCTATCATTCCTACCAAAACTACAATTTCGACCAAAACTATAAACGTCATTATTACATTTCTAAATTATGATGGATTAATCACACCCATACACAAAACAAAATAAATCGTTCTTCACTCAGACATATTTAGCTGAATAACAGAAATAAAACCTATTTTCTTACTTATAAAAAAGTTGTTTTTCTATATTTTTAATTTTGATAGTAAAATATTGACAGATAAAGGAAAAAGTGAAGTTAGCGTAAGTTAGTTACTTAAGTTTCTGATTTAATAGCGTATTTTTTGTGAGTAGTTGTGTTTTCAATTATAATGATGGTTCTTGATAGGAAATTGAAAAATGCTCAGAGAAAGTTTGAACAAAGAATCTTAGTCAATGGCGGCCCTATTGGAGATTTGGAACCGGATGGTCCTCCTACTGCTAAAAAAATACGGGTGGTAACGTTCAGATTTGATGGTAGAATTCCATCAACAATTTTATTTTCAAATGATTTCCATTCTTGGTGACGGTAATTGCTTATTCCGCGCAATTTCTTATTGTTTATATGGAAGTGAGAATAAACATTATAAAATTCGTTTGGCCACTGTTGATAACATAGTCAATAAGTGGGATGTATATAGTAACTTCATTGTTGGGGACGAAGCATATGGCCAGACCATTTCAAATGCAACAGATTACAAACGTGTGATGGGTGCCAATGGACAGTACGCAGGGCATGCTGAATTCAGAGTTCATCTGGAAAACAGTAATACGATAACTGACTATGGTACTGGCGAAATTGTTCATAACTTGCTATTTTCTGGGCACCTGGACGAAGGACATTACAGTGACTTAATGGAAAGAATAGTAGGGCAGCACAGTCATATTGAACAACTTTCTTTCGTCAATGTTCAGTTATACATATTATTTACACATATATATATATATCCCTATTGTGCGGCAAACCATACGTATTAGATAAGGCTACAATGTACTCATCATACCTATATGTAAGAGGTTTTTTATAATATTAAAATATGCTGTGGAGCAGCACGGGTCCTCTAGTTCTAATTATAAGATATTTGGCTTGAGAGTAAATTAAAATAAGCCTATATTTTTCAATCATAATTACAGCAGTATGGAGATCGAGATTGGGTTTGTAGAGCAGCTTCTAACTCGATGCTTGTGCTTGCTTGTATTTGAGACGTTTCAGTATGTATATTAAGATTGTTTGGAGCAATATTTTGGAGATCATCTTCAAGCTGGCACAAGGGTAAGAGAGTAGGATCAGCCACACTGTCATCTGAATCGTAATCCTCAGTTTCACTGTCCGAATCTTCGTTTTCCAAATAGTTTGTTATCTGGTTCTGGTCGAGATTCATATATGAAACAAAATGATCAATTCTCAGTTAAATTTTACAAATAAAAAAAGAGATAATTGCAAAAAACGAAAAACTTACATTAGTAAAAAACTTACCGTTAATACTGTTAATAATGATCGCCTCCCAGGCGAACGTGAGGTCCCCCCCCGTGGGATCTCCACCTTGTCGTGGTGGGGGGGCTTAGTAACCGTGGATTGGTGACCCGCGGTGAAGCTAAGAGGGATCCAGGAGGGGACGCTCCGCGTGGGCTTGACGGAGGCCTGCGCTGGATGCGTCCAATGGGGCGGGTGCGAGGGACAGTTTTTCTGTCCCTCGCAGTCGGGTGCGGTCGCGGGAGGAGAGGCGTGTCGGTGTTGCGTTGCCGCGCGCCCTATCTCCCGCGACCAAATGGAGGCGCACCATCGTTGCGTCGCGGTGGGGCCGCAGAGGAAGAGGAGATGCGGTGTTGCGTTGCCGTCCTCCCTATCCTCTGCGGCCGCTGAGTGTTTTGGCGGCGGAACCCAACACCTTCATCCGCCGCCAAGGGGGTTTTGTTCGGGGCCCGCCTGACCATCTGGCGGGCCAATGCCCGTCGGGGGGTAGCGACGAATGCTTATGCGAATCCCCACCCTCCGACACACGGGTACATGAGGAATACGGGTTGGTTTTCCCCGGGGCGGAGGGACTCCATGAGGATTTTCCAACCCGATACCAAAAAAAAAAAAAAAAAGGCGAACGTGAGGTCAATAACTCGATACCTGAGTATTTCCCACTGAACCCATTACCACTCTCCACCGTGTCGTGGGATGCACTATATTTACACGAACGTACGCCGCGATACATAAACGTAATTTAAAAATATTCTTAAAAAATCAACCGAACTCTGCCTCTCAGGCGATGATTATTATTCTAGGGTTAAAAAAGTAAAGGTAAGCTATGATAAAAGTCTATTAGAAAAAGCCGGTAAAAATAGCAAAAAGATTTGGCAATGTATTAAAAAGACGACATACACTAATAAAAAACATGAGTCATCGTCAAGTTTATTACGCGCGCACTCATCACACCTAGAATCTGCTAATATCTAATATATAAAATTCTCGTGTCACAGTTTTCGTTCCCATACTCCGCCGAAACGGCTTGACTGATTTTGATGAATTTTTTTGTGCTTATCCGGTATCTATGAGAATCGGCCAACATCTATTTTTCAAAAAAAAAAAATATTTTGCAAAACAACGTTTGCCGGGTCAGCTAGTTGCAAATATTTTTTTGTCCATGTTAGCAAATGCCTCGCAGAAAAGGTTCAGAGTCAATCACAATACCTTAGCACTCCTCATAGCACATTTTTAACATCGTTCGTATTACTTGACACTGACGAAACTGAAGTTAACAATATAATTATGTCCCTAAAAGACAGCTGTGCCGCTGGATGGGATAATATATCAAACAAAATTATAAAGCAATTCAAGCACATCTTAGTTACCCCGCTGACCAACATTTTCCAAAAATGTTTGTAAAGAGGTATATTTCCCAAGTGCCTTAAAAATCTGTGGTAGTGCCGGAGTATAAATCTGGCAATAAAGAGCAAATAAATAACTATAGATCGATTTCTCTACTGCCCTCTATGTCAGAAATACTGGAAAAATTATTAATAATAGACTGATAAAGTATCTAGAGGATAAATCGATTTCCTGATCGATCACCTGACTGACTTTTTGGTGCAAGAACTTCGCAAGGGTAACCACACAATAGGAATATTTCTGAAACTTTCTAAGGCTTTTGACACCGTCTGTGTCCCTATTTTGCTGCGTAAACTCGAGAACATTGGTATAAGAGGTAAACAGTTAGAATTAATTAAAAGTTACTTAGAGGACCGCACGCAATGCGTAAAAATCGGTAATATAGTTAGCACTGATAAAAAAACACATCTTTCGGAGTCCCCCAGGGAAGCATCTTAGCTTCTACGCTATTCCTTATTTACATAAACGATCTTTGTAATCTACACATAAATCACGGTACTATCATAATATCATACGCTGAGGACACTGCTCTACTTTTTTCCGCTGAGTCAGAAAAAGATGTTTTCGAGTATACGCAACATGGATTTAATTGTGTTAATAAATAGCTTCAGCACAATTTGCTAACACTAAATTCAGAGAAAACCAACTATGTTAAGTTTATCATACGCAAATTAAAAGCACAACAAACTAACACACCATTGTACGCCCATCACTGTGACTGTGTATCACAAAAGACGAAACACTTTCCTTCAAAGAGCATATCGAGTGTCTAAATGTCGGTAGAATACGTAAATTAATATACGTCTTCAAGAAAATGTGACATATTGCAGACCCAACATTAATAAGGCAAGTGTACTTTGCTCTATGCCAGTCAATATTAACATATTGTATAACAACATGGGGGGAGGGGGGCGTAGAAAAACTTTGTTACTGTCTGTTGAAAGAGCTCAGCGAGCAATCCTTAAAGTATCAACCTCCAAATCGTTTCTATATCCAACTAATTCCTTATACCAAGCTTATTAAGTATTAACAGTTCGACAACTATTTATTAAGAGTATCATATTAAAACAACACACAGCACTTCCCTACAGCACTATATCTCCAAACAAAAGGCGACATAATATAATCTTACCGACTAAAATACAAACAAGATACGCATTCACATTTAAATTTTATATATTCTTGGGGCCGCTGCTTTACAAAAGACTAAACGCATTAACTAACCTAATTCCTTGTACCTACTTCAAATGCAACAAAATTGACAACAATATCCTTCTGAATACGTCCTAAGAAGATACAGAAAAATTATTAATTGTGTTAAAATAATTATCTCAACACACACCTTTAACTAAATTTATTAGTTGTAATTATTGATATGATATTGTAGATCTAGTATTACTGTACTAAAACATCATCATCCTCTTAGCGTTATCCTAGTTTCAATCTGGGGTCCGCTTACTAGTCTAACCGGATTTGGCTGAATATTAGCTTTTCCACGGAGCGACTGCCTGTCTGACCTCCGCAACCCGAAGGGATAGCGATATTCCATGGTTTAGACTAGTGTCAGTTTATTTTAGAAGGTACTGACGCCCTGTAACGATTGTCAAAGATCTTCATGACTACCGGGACCGACGGCTTAACGTGCTCTCCGAGGCACGGGACAAGCGATAATTTTTTTTTTTTTTTTTAAAAAAAGACAACTCCCGCATTAGGACTAAATCCTGTGTCGCGGGGGACTTAACAAACATACAACTAACGGACACAATGCACACCCAGACTCGAAACAACAATTTGTGAATCACACAAAGTGTTGTCTCGTGTGGGAATCGAACCCACAACACTCAGCGCATTGTCAAACGGCGAGGCGGCCGCTTAAACCACTACGCCAACCATTCAATACGCACATAACTCCGAAAAGTCATTGGTGCGCGCCGTGGATTCGAACCCGATACCTTCTGCATGGCAGTATGTTGGTATCTCCACTAGGCTATCGCTGCCTTATTACTGTACTAAAACATGACGTACTAAAAATAGTGTAGTAAGTAAGTGATTATATATTTTAAAGTACCTAATTAGCCCTAATCGCCTGAAACATAGTTTTATCCTAGTTGAGGCATATAATCTTATATCAGGAACCTGTACTAAGCTTTTGTACTTTAAACAAGTAAATTGTACCTTTTTATTTAACAGAATAAATTGAATTTGAATTTTTGCTTAGGCATGATGTCCAAAACGAGTAGACTTCGGCTTGGTGATGGGTCTTGTGACACCCTGTACATTGCAGACCACGCAGTGGTGTAGTTAGGGTCCCGTACTTTTGCGGCTGGACAGACGTATTTGGCCCTGAGTAGAGTAAAATCACTTAGTGGTCTCCTGATAGAAGAGCTAGATTGTTATAAGCTGACAAATAAAACACCATGTAATACAGGCGGAGATTGAGAGGATGCGGGCTCATTTCGTTACAAAAGACCAAAAAGTATAAAATAAATTAATAGTTTAAAAAACACTAGAAAAACACGCTTTTATAAATGCACATAAAAATAAATTATGGATCGTTCAAGTTGTCTCTATGTCTGGGCTGAAGTGGAAACTATGTGCTTTTAATTATAATATTTGATTGTAAAAGCGTAGGGCGCTGGAACAGGAAAGACTTTATTGTTAACAAATACTAATACTACCTTCCTGGCGGAAGCTGCATGAGGTCGCACAAGAGCATAGCATTTATGCCGCCAATGTTTACCAAAGGGAACAAAAGATATCTCGTCCACGAAGAAGAACTATACATTTTACCACTGTACCCTTATGTACTTAATTTCCTGAAAGAAGTGGCGTTAAAAATGTCGGTGAATGTCGTCTTCCTCGCTGATGGCGCATGTTTTGTCTGAGTTCGACAAACTGGTACTTTGAACACTGTATAATGTAGAGCCACTTACTACTCGTGCTGCAACTCCAGTTAGACCGCCAATCTGTGTAGCCTGCCAGCATCCTGTTCCAGCGCCCCATGCTTTTATAATCAAATATTATAATTGAAAGCACATAGTTTACACTTCAGCCCAGAAATAGATACAACTTGAACGATCCATAATTTATTTTTTTGTTTTTATGTGCATTTATAAAAGCATGTTTTTCTAGTGTATTTTAAAATAATCGAAAGGTTCTATGGACAGCTATACACGACAACGCGACAACCCGCAAGGACTCCAGCGTCAGTCCCTAGAGCTGGATTGACCCGACGATAGTCGAAGATATCTCGGACGTCAGCGTGCACGAGATTAGTGTGGCTCTCAAACAGCTCAAAAACAACAAGGCACCGGGTGATGACGGAATTACGAACGAGCTTCTTAAGGCCCGCGGCACACCCGCTGTAGAAGCCCTTCGGAAGCTATTTAATTCCATCATTCTCGAGGGTAACACGCCACAGGCGTGGCTCTATGCCACGCCTGTGGCGTTTTACCCTGGTGTGGTGGTGCTTTTCATTAAGAAAGGGGATAAAAAACTCTTAAAGAACTACAGACCCATCACATTTCTGAGCCACGTCTACAAGCTGTTTTCGAGGATCATCACGAATCGTCTCAAGAGCAAGCTAGACGACCTCGAGCCTCCCGTACCATAGACCACATAAATACGCTGCGGCAGGTTATACAGAAGTCCGAGGCGTACAACCAGCCTCTATGCTTGGCGTTTGTGGACTACGAAAAAGCCTTCGATTCGATTGAAACCTGGGTGGTGCTACAGTCTCTCCAACAGTGCCGGATTGACTACTGATATATCGAAGTGCTGAAGTGTTTGTATGAAAACGCCACTATGTCAGTCCGCCTCCAGGACCAGAGTTCGAAACCTATTCAACTCCAGCGAGGGGTGAGACAGGGGGATGTCATATCCCCGAAACTGTGTACCACTGCGCTGGAAGATGTTATCAAGCTTTTGGACGGGAATGGACTCGGCATCAACATCAACGGCAAGTACATCACTCACCTTCGATTCGCAGACTATACCGTAGTTATGGCTGAGACCATGGAAGACCTAGGCACAATGCTCGATGGCCTCTGTAGAGTCTCCCAACAAGTAGGTCTTAAGATGAACATGGACAAGACGAAAATCATGTCGAACGTCCATGTTGTACCTGCTCTTATTCAGGTTGGAAACTCTACGCTCAAAGTTATCGACAAGTATATCTACCTGGGACAAGTAGTCCAATTAGGTAGGTCCAACTTCGAGAAGGAGGTCAATCGTCGAGTCCAACTCGGTTGAGCAGCGTTCGGGAAGCTACGACATCCCGCAGTATCTCAAGACGAAAGTCTTTGACCAGTGTGTGTTGCCAGTGATGACTTACGGATAAGAGACGTGGTCGCTCACTATGGGCCTTATCAGAAGGCGATGGAGAGAGCTATGCTTGGAGTTTCCCTGCGAGATCGAATCAGAAATGAGGAGATCCGCAGTAGGACCAAAGTCGCCGACATAGTTCTTCGGATAGCCAAGCTGAGAGAGAGTGGCAGTGGGCAGGGCACATAGCTCGAAGAACCGATGTCCGTTGGGGCAAAAAGGTTCTGGAGTGGCGGCCACGTACCGGACGATGCAGCAGAGGTAGGCCCCCGCAAGGTGGACCGACAATCTCATCAAGATCGCGGGAGGCGGTTGGATGCGGACGGCTCAAGACCAGTCTGTGTGGAGAACCTTGGGGGAGGCCTATGTCCAGCAGTGGACGTCGTTTGGCTGATATGATGATTTTAAACTATTAATTTATTACTAGCTGTGTGGTTGACGGCATAGAATACAAGTGTCACCACCCCCTATCTTCCCGTGGGTGTCGTAAGAGGCGACTAAGGGATAACACGATGCAAATACCATCTTTGCGTAGAGACGGAAAACTCGACATCAAACCCTATACGACTGCCTCGTTGGTCTCGCGGCATAAATGTGCGCGTGGGATCGGGAGGTCCCGGGTTCGATTCCTGGGTCGGGCAGTGTTATTGGGTTTTTCTGTCACGAAATTCTCAGTAGCAGCACGGAGTCTGGAAATGTGCCCGGTACGGCAATAGGCTCGCCCCTTATTACGTGGGACTAAAGTATATCTGGCGAAAAGTGGGTGTAGAAATACACCTCTGCCTACCCCTTCGGGGATAAAAGGCGTGACGATATGTATGTATGTATGTAATTTATTACTTTTTAGCTTTTGATGTCGTTTTTTTTAACGTAGTTATTTTTATTTAATAATCTTTAGTGTATTGTTGTATTGTCAACTAGTTATGGGTAGACCTACAATAGGTGCTGCGCCCCTTAAAAAATATAGATCTCAAGAAATGGCCTTACCACATGACTTACGTCCTTAAAGTCACCATTATCATCATTGTATAGGTCGGTTCACGAAAGTTGACCACAAATGGCGGCCATCGCGCATATGTACATTCGTGCACCAATGGCGTGGCTCCATTCTTGACGCTATGTATGTAATGTCTTGACGCATGTAAGAATGCGTCAAGAACGGAGCCACACCATTGGCATTCCACCCGCGCCTCACCCCGCACCTCCACGGGGACCTAAAAAATGATTTCTGCGCAGTGGTCATCTTTCGTGAACCGACCTATACAAGCCAAATTGATTTTTCTAATTACTGAGTTCGTATGTCAATCTTCTGGCTCCTTCATCGGACCCTAGAGGATCCTAGTTACCATCCGCACCAAAGTGCTCGTTAAGATGAATGTAACAAACCCAAACTCGATAGACTTTTGTCATTTATTTACTGAGTTCCTATGACCATCTTTCGATTCCATCATCAGATCAACTCTATGTTATAATCATTTTTCATTGTCATCCATTTTACAAACATATACAGAATTTCAGCTCAATCGGTAACCGGAAAGTGGATCAAATATACAGTTTGCGAGATTTTATTTCAGACATCGGGATAGGCGAAGGTATATAAAAAAATGCTAATAAAATAAAAGCTACTGGGCCTACCTGAAATAAATTTTTATGGGACCAATTCGAAACTATCCCGCATCAAAGAAAAAAGAATTACGTAAATCGGTTCAGAAACCTCGGAGAAATCGGTGTACATACATCGAAAAAAAATATACCGGCCGAATAGAGAACCTCCTCCTTTTTCTTTGAAGTCGGTTAATAACGTGAATTTGCCTTGCGGTATTATTTATTTACTCGTACTTTTGATCTACTTTTACCCGAATTCCGACAGTTATGATCTAGCCGCTATGTAGACATATGATAATGTATATTTCTATCAGTCTGAACTAGAATATTTATTTATTTATCTTCAGAGCAACGTTTTCTCGCAGCTAGGATAAATTCATTAAATTTTAGATGTATTCGGTCACTAGGTTAGGTAGATCAGGTACCTTAGGAAAAGATGTACTAAGTGTTTCATCACACTATGCGATCGAGTCAACTCGCTTTTTCAAGGCCGGCAACGAAGTAATTTCTAGGAACGTCTTTAGAAGATATTTATTTTGAGATAAAATTTTGTATGAAACACGAATTGGTTCTTCGAGTTTGGGTGTTCTTTCTTGATTGAATGTTTGTAAAGACTCCCGCGACACAGGTATCATTCCAAGTGCGGTTGTCTTTTATTAAATAAAAAGTCCATACAATTTTACTACAGTGTTTACCTACACATAATTGAACCGACACAAAATGAATCAGTCATACAAATGAATTTACGCCATTTGCTAGGAAAATTAAAAGGAAATGGAAGTCTTATCTGTTTTTCGTAACAGGAGGTTATCCTGTTACTGCCATCACGTGACTCGAAACTAAAAATAAAATAATCCAATACTTGAGATCCGCGCGTGAAAAGATGAAAAATTTATGAAAAGGAGATGAGCAATTACATCATCATGTGTTTAATTGAAGGCTGGATTTTGTTAAAAATACGTTAGCAGGAAAACGAACGCAAAAACAATTTTGAATTAAATTATCTTATAATATCTCGCTAACGTGATCTCATCAACTTAAGTCTATAGGGTGCATTCTTTTTTTACGGCTATGATTAATCGTATCATTGTAAAGTAATGCGGCAGAAACATTACGATGGCAATTGTAGGGAATTATGAGTTAACAGTGAACTCTTGTGTTTTTTACAACACGGCACAATGTGTTGACTGCCTCCGTGGTCCAGTGGATAGCGTATGCGACTGCTGATCGGAGGTCCCGGGTTCGATTCCCGGGTCGGACAAAAGTGTTCCTGGATTCTGGTAATGTGCCCGGTAACGGCAATAGGCTCGCCCCCTATTACGTGGGACTTAAAGATTCATGGCGAAATGTGGGTGTAATATTTACACCTCTGCCTACCCCTTCGGGGATACAGGCGTGAGACTATAATATTATAATTATATATACACACCCACAAAGTGACTCACATAGAGCTTTAGTACCTGGATGACCGTTTATTTGGTAAATCTTATTTACTGATTAGAGCTTTCGCTAGAAAGATCTTGAAATGTTCGTAGCAATGTGCGGCTCGCTGTTAAGTTTGACAAAACAAAAAACGGCGAATGCTCGCTATCTGTTACAAGCTCAGTGTATCAGCACCATAAGCCAATTCTTAGGACAAGAATTGGTAATATACAGAGTAATTTCATATCCCACAAAACATAATAACATGTTATTTTTTATTTCAACAGCAAGTCCCCACAGAAGACACAAGGGTAATGTGAGGACTACAGATATACCCATTGAAGGTGCTGATGGCGACGGCCACGATGCTGGTGGTGACTTTGAATGGCCTCAACCGTCACGCATTAAGAGCTTTACTGTGCCTGAAGATTTCACAGGAGGTGCTGGCAGTGAGAGCGTGAGTATACCTAGTCCTAATGGCAAATTAGTTGATGACTCAGGATCAACCATTGTGTTCAATCCACTCATAATCGTCATCATCATCGCACGCTAGCATTATCCCGATTGCATCCAAGATAAACGCCTTGGGGTCTAACCGGATATGACTTAATATTAGCTTTTCCACAGAACTACTGCCTGTCTGACCTACGCAATCCGAAAGGATAGTGATATGCCATAGTTTAGACTAGTGTCAGTTTATTCAAAGGTACTGACTCCCTGTAACGTCTGTCAAAGAACATCATGACAGACGGGACCGAGGGCTTAACGTGCTCTCCGAGGCACGAGGCAAGCGATAATTACATAATTACATGGCACTCTGTTGGTATCTCCATTAGGTTCTCGCTACTCGAAATGGATCAGCCATTTCAATCCATTAATTATTTTATCGAGTCTTGTTTTATAGGTTCGTCGATTGAATGTTCGTGAAATCCGGCTTCTGTTTAAAAATCTTGTAGGGCTGTGTTAAAACTGTTGAAGGAACCATTAGATATGGTTTCTGCCTTTATAAAAATAATGGAAGAAATAAAATCGTACTGTGTGTTTTTGTTACAGCCTTCACCCGCAAGACACCATGGTAAATCAAAACAAAAGACCCATTCGAATTAAAATATATTAAACCATCATCGTTATCAACAGCAGTTTGCCAACATCAATCGTTTAGATATAACTGTTTTAGCATTATAATATACAGTGTCTTGAATAAATATTATACCCAAATAGTAAAGTAATTTTTTTTGCATCTATTTTTATGTATATATTTTCTAATTACGCAAAAGACGGACGTTAGAGGTTATTTTTGACGACATATATAATATTGTATACGTCCTACCAGTTGGAACCGCGAGAAGTCGTTGAATGCCTGCGCCTCCATATCGGTCAGTATGAAGAGTCTTGGAGTTTTTTCAGCGGTGGACGTTTTCAGGCCAAGATAATGATTTAAAACATTCGTGGTCATTTAAACTTATTTTAAATTGTCTTTCGGGGTATATGCCACGTACCTTTGTTTGGATTAACCAATATTTCGATATTTCTGTTGCAAGCGCCATGTTCACGGATGTAGTGA
The DNA here is from genome assembly GCA_944739405.2 of Euclidia mi. Taxonomy (NCBI): domain Eukaryota; kingdom Metazoa; phylum Arthropoda; class Insecta; order Lepidoptera; family Erebidae; genus Euclidia; species Euclidia mi. Next base: position 43,348,467 of record OX123202.2, on the reverse strand, counting down.
GGGTATTGCGGGTGGATGAATGTTAAGAGCGAGTGAAACGGTCTACCCGCTTTCTTAATCGTTTTTTTACGCACAACACCACTACCACTGTTTTCACTATCGTACTGTACCCGATCACGACATACTACACTCACTACGTCAGCTCGCTGTTTGAGTTTTTTCGTTTCACGGGTGTTACATAGCCGCCCCTCTGGATGCAAGATATTCGACAGTTGAAACCCTTCCACTCTATAGAATTTTTTGAACTTTTTATTTTCAATAGCCTCCCTAACCATCGAGTTATATAGGTGGACACGGCAGTGCCCCCGCCAAGTCGAGCAAAAAAGGCACGGCCGAACCAACCTTTTCTCGAAACAGTTCAGGCCATTTTCGAACCCCTATAACTCCGTTGTGGATAAAACTAGAAACCGAATTTTCAGTAACCAAGCAGGTATTGTATAAATAAGGTATATTTCAAATTTTATTAATTATTCAATTTGAACCAGTAGTTTAAAAATTATAACGAGTCAAAGTTTCTTAATTTTGTCACTCACTGACCGATCATCAAAAGTCTAAGGCACTTCTAGCAGACATAGAAGCTTAGGAATATAAAAAGTGTTTAGTGAAAGAATCCAGGAAAAACTAAAACATTTTTAAATTTCTGTCCAGTTTTCGGGATATATCAACTGCATATATAACTTTGTAATCCCACATAAATATAAAGGATTACAAAGTAACATTGGCAGTTAAGGCTTTAAGAAAATTCATTAGATATACAAGAAGTAGAAGGTACCTGAAAGGGAAAATGTAGGACTATCTACAAAAAGAAATGAGATCCCATAAAAAACAATACTTGTCAAAAAACCAAGTCTCGCAACTCAGTTCTTCAACCGTAAAAAGTTGTGAGATAGTTTAATTTCAATGTGTAACATTCGCGTAAACCCAAGAAGATACTACGATGATGTATAGTTAAAATAATAATACTCGTAGATACTAGTATGAAGTATCCACATAAAAATTAAGTCAATAAAGATTTTTATTAAAGCACTTCTTGGGTCGTAGACAATATTCTATGAAAGAAAGAATCTCTGCGAAACAATCTCTCAGCGAGTGTTTACACTATAACGGACCGGCTGTTTAGTCGGAAGCCGGCGCCCGGACGAGCGTGTTTTACACATAAACCCGGCGACCGGCCGGCTCCGATCAGTTTTACTAATTTAGTGGAGCTTCCACTAAAACTAGAGGTTTCTACATACGTCTGAAATTTCATACAGCGTTTGTTTTTACATCATTTGTTCGACGATATATCTATTATTATTGAATTTACTAATGGTGTATTGATTTCAAATATTATTATACTATATTATTAATTAGGTACATAATTTGATATCTATGTAATATCTATTTAAGTGTACAAATTAAGTTTTTTTATATTTAGGTATATTTTTTATGTTTATATCATAATATATACAGGTTGTCACAAGACCCATCACCAAGCCGAAGTCTACTCGTTTTGGACATCATATTAAGTCATACTTAGCAAAAATAAAACTTTTGAAATGATAGTTTTTTTCGAATAGACACATTTTTTAAACCACAATTAAAAGTGCGCGCGTGGAATTTTCGAAATACCCATAACTATCCATGGGTGCATAGGACATCCATAGCACAGGTTGGAGTGGTAAATGCATCGATTTTGTACCTAATTACAAAAGTTGTATAGTAACTTTGAGCCTCAATATCTGCTGAACCATTAATTTCCCAGGTATGGTGCTGAAGTAAAAAACGTTCGTAATAATTGGTACAATATGGGATTTCAGTTTTCGTTAAGGGTCTTATTACACCCTGTATGTATGGATTTTATTTAGAATTATTTTCAGTTTCACTAAATAAGTACACCATCTTCACCAAAATGCTTGAATCATTCCTGTCCAACCCAAGGTGGCCTAGCGGATAAAGGCTCCTGGCGATAAAGCCGCCATTTCTACATGAAACATTCAACATGAAATATAGTACTTTGGTGTGTAATAAATAAAACATCTGTCTATCTAAGGTAAGTAGAACTTGTGAAACCTTCAATGTGCCGCCCAGATTATTTACTGAAATGTTTAGTTACATATGACAAAAGACCAAAAAGAAACAGACAAAAGGCCTAAGGTAGGGTCGCCTAAGATCGGACGCTTTGTCTATGAATTAGGAGCAAGTTGCAAACAATTTTTTTTCTCATTTCTAAATGTTATTTTCTCAGTGGACTTGGATGTAAATTATCAACAATAAAGTATACTACGGACTTCTTTTTTTTATTTTCGTAAACACTACGGTCAGTGTAAGAAACGCCGTCAAAGTGACATTACATTTTATCTGATAGTCCTTCAAAAATATTCAATGAAGCCAAAGTTCGGACTATTGTATAATTTCAACTCTGTAGCTATGGTATTAGAATGCATAATAGAGAAATATCCGGCCTTTAGTTGACAATACTTTAAAACAAACCGATTTGAAATTCTGCACGATTTACACTGAGAACATTCATTTAAAAAATTTTGTTATTTTTTCAGTCCGATCTTCCCTCCTACTGCCAATAAAAGCGTGACTGGGTTTGTCAAACTTTATCGACTCTGCAGAAAGGGTACTTTAGGATAGTAAGGTAAGATCGGATGTGTAGTGAAACCAAATAATATAACTATCATTATTTTTTTAGAAGATTTCTTGATCATTAAATAAAAATTTTTGTATTAGTAAACTGAATCAATAAATTTTTATTGTACTCTTACTTTCCTGTATATACCAATGTACTCTGTGTCTTACTCTTAACCTAATACAGTCATACAATTTGTTACAGTCTTATGTTTGATTAGCATGTAGGTATTGTAATGTACTTATTCTATGGCATAGACAGTCTTCTTCTTATTAAATGTCTCTTCATGCTAGCATCATATCAGAATTTTAAATACCCTCATTTTTGGTAGTATCTTAAAGTTAAATTAGAACCAGATAACACATAACCAGAAACTCGACGAAATATTCGGTAAGCTTTAAGCGAATATTTAATTGAGTTTGCTGGTTCTAATTTACCTTTAAGATACAACTAAAAAGTGGGTATTTGAAATTCTGATATATTGCTTGCATGAAGAGACTTTTAGTACCAGTTTTTCCCAAAACTCGATCATTGAGTGTAGATGTGGGTATCTCGTAGATTTCTGAGGCAGCATAATTAGATAACTCTTTATCTTTTACTTTCTTTACAGCTTCTTCCAAGTCATTTTCGTTATAGGTGGTCGTTTGAAGTGAATGTCTTTGGTATTTCATAGGCATGATCAATCTGTAGACATTTTCACCAGTCAAATTACTCTACTGGATTAAAATACCGACTATACCAGTACCTACTACTATATTACATGTAGATTAACAAAAATAACATCAGTGACATAACAGACCTCCGGTCTTGCCTTTGACCTCTGACAAATAGCAATCAGGCGTCTTAAATTTAATAAATTATTAACAGGAATTGATATGAATAAGATTGAGAACCATTGTATTTTTTTATGAATCCTAAGATCGGATTTTTTTGTCCGATGTTAGGCAACAGGAGGAAAGTCCGGATCTACGCCTACAGACACCTTAGGCCCAAACAAAGGATACAATTCTAGAGAGCATTTGCTAATTCCCCGCAAAAATCAACTTAGAAAGCAGTAAAATTTTGAAAACTTGGCAATATTTCACAACAAACTTTTGGAGGAAAGATCGGATCGCCAAAAATGTTACAAAATTGACACAGTTATTTCAAAGCACCAGTACACACGTCCTGCTCATCGCAGGCCGTACCGCGGTATACAGAGAGGGGCTAAATTTAATGGCGCAGGCAAATATGTTGCTATTCATCAAAAATTTAGCTTTATTCGCGGTAAATTCTATGCTTCCGGTCTTATGTCACATCCGATCTTAGGCGACCCAACCTTATTAGGAACCAAACATTAGATATAACTTGTATTGTGACAAGTTAAAATTGCCATAAGATATTTAACAAGCATCACGAAGTGGCAAAATATAAACGACTTGTAGGGAAAAAGTTTTTGCAAAAATGTAAGGAAGCGTTAAATGTTTTTGAAAATAAGTTATTCATTTACGAAGTCTTTTAGTAAAATTGGCGTTTTATTCCATTAGCTTAGTTTTTTGAAGTTCAATTTTTTGAAAGAGGAAAGTCATTGGTTTGTCATAATCAGGAATAAACAATTCAAACTTGTTGAAGAAAACCTTGAACAAAACCTCCTCCTCCCCTTTCGGGGATACAAGCGTGAGACTATAAATAAATAAATAAAACTACGGTTTTGGTTTCGGTTTAGGACTGCCTCCGTGGTCCAGTGGATAGCGTATGCGACTGCTGATTGAAGGTCCCGGGTTCGATTCCCGGGTCAGGCAAACGTGTTACTGGCTTTTTCCAAATTCTCAGTAGCAGCAAGGAGTCTGTTGATGTGCCCGGAAACGGCAATAGGCTCGCCCCCTATTACATGGGACCTAAAAAAACATTGCAAAATGTGGGTGTAATATTACACCTCTGCCTACCCCTTCGGGGATACAGGCTATAAATATAAAAATTAAAAAAATAGGAAACTGGTTTTTACCCGACTACGGCGAAGTCAAAAGAAAGGGTAATGTTTTTTATTATTTCCTATGACAAATTGTGCTGTTCTATAGGACTTCAGAAACATTAAGGTTTGCTTTAATCGTTTTTCTATGCACGGATTCGGTCCCGAAATATTAAGCAAAAACCATTAATTGAAAGGGTTCGCCCTTTCAACTTTAGGTGTGTGTAAACTATGATTACGAGTGACATGTGTACAATCAAACAAGTCGGCGCTGGACCAGTTTGAAAAAAAATCCCTTGGCTCGCTCATAGAGTCGAGGCACACTAGAAACTGGGTTTGTATACGAATGTCAATGTGCGTGTAAAGTAGCACTACTAAGCGACAATGTCTTGCTAAGCGGTTCTCGCCCTTATGGTGGTCTAGCGGGAAGTTGTTTGACTGTACATATTGAACTTTCAATGAAAATTATAACAGCTCATTAGTCTAACTACTATTAAAGAGTAATATTCGATTGACGAAATCGAATATTGTGATCGATTCCGTTTATCCTTAGGAAACTAGGTAAGAGATACCACGGAACCAACATGGTGCGTGGCTCGACATACACTTGGCCGGCTTTGATGCTGATGTCTTAAAAACCGCACACAATTATTGTTTATCTCATTTCTAAGCACGACTTCATTCATTAGTATCAAATAATAGAAATTTATGTGTGGCAGTGGACCGCACCCACTATACTGTCATAAATAACTAAAATAATAATATCTACCGAAAGCTTATAACATGCTTCCATGCCTAGTAACGTATGGCAATTTAATGTATGAATAAACGACGTTATTATTGCCGCGAAGGCTTTAAATTTGTCACTTAGTTTGATTAATAAACATAACGTACTTTAATATCAAAACAGGAAAATATATCATTACAGATAGACAGACAAACAAGAATAGAACCTGCTAAATTGTATTTTATGTATCGGCAAGGCGCTCAGTCAGTATGTATATTTAGATTAAAAGTGCCAAAATATCTCCGAAACATATTGAGAAAATGCAAGTGTTGCGGAAATACAGCGGTTGCTAGTGGAGAGACTACTAGGCTGTTACGCAGAGAGTTTATCCAAGGCTAAAATTCTCTCAAATCTAGTTAGGTCGGTAAGCAGATTCAGGCCTTAGGGTGAAAATCTTGAATGCAACCAGAATTACGATAGGACGATGATGATGATCCAAAGTTATTATTTAGTCGCTATTTAAGCAAACTTTTCCAAATTGTATACATATTTGACGACGCAAACACGTTTAGATTTTTTTACATACGGAGAGTAAAAAATAAATGTGAAAAATTACACCGCAGTTGGGCCTAGGTCTAATATTCCCAAGTGACACTTTGTGAAATGGTTTTTCGTTTCGTTGAATTTGCTAAAGTACCAGTGAGCTTAAACAATGTAAACTTGTGTCACGTTTTACTGGTTGATGAGTCAGAGTTTTGACTGCGCGGTTGGCGTAGTGGTTTAAGCGGCCGCCTCGCCGCTTGACACTGCGCCGCGTGTTGTGGGTTCGATTCCCACACGAGACAACACTTTGTGTGATCCATAAATTGTTGTTTCGAGTCTGGGTGTTAATTGTCCTCGTTAGATGTATGTTTGTTAAGTCCCCCGCGACACAGGATTTAGTCCTAATGCGGGAGTTGTCTTTTTAAAAAATAAAAAAAAATAAATAAATAAGAAGATATTCTCTTAGAGTAGGGAAAAATTTAACCACTATTTCGGCAAATAAATAGATATGATCAGAACGAAATGCACGGTGAATAAGGGTTCCTATAAAAATGTAGAATTTGAGATTGGTTCCTAGAATTGGAGTCATTGTACATACGTTGGGGAGCTATCAGATTTTTAGATAGAAAAAAGTCGGCTTTCGTTTTGGACGTTCGACTAACGAAGTGATAATTTATGAAAAAAACGGCCAAGTGCGAGTCGGACTCGCGCACGAAGGGTTCCGTTTATCATCTAAAAAAGAGAATCAAGTTACTTGTATGTGTACTTAAATACTTTTTATTAAAGCCGAGATAAAAATTGCTTAAAATTACGTTTGTTGTATGGGACCCCCCTTAATATTTTCTTTATTTTTATTTAATTATTTATTTTCAAAGGTACAATTACATATTCTGTGAAAATTTTAAGTGTCTACCTGTTACCGTTAGCAAATACGGAAAAAGAACACGTTTACTGTATGAGACCCCCTTAATATTTACTTTATTTTTATTTAATTGTAATATATTATTTTATTAGTATTTGTTGTTATAGCGGCAACGGAAATACATTATTAGTGAAAATGTCAGCTTTCTAGCTATCACGGTTTATGAGATACAGCCTGGTGACAGACAGACAGACAGCGGAGGCTTAGTAATAGGGTCCCGTTTTTTACCTTTTAGGTACGGAACCCTATAATAAGGTAATGAATATATGAACACTTTTATTCATGACTTTAGAATTATTTGATTGCTAAATAAATATTTCGACTACTTTGTTTTTCTCCACGAGTGGAAGGAACTATTCATGCGGCTGATTCAGATATATAATTTATTGCAACCTGAGATTTTATGCAGGTTTGCTACCTAGACATCAGTGGCATCTGAGAATAATGCATTAGAAAAAATGAATGAGTCAAATAACTTTGGGGTAATTTTAGGAAATACCTTCTTAGTGCACCCCAATGGTCCCAAGGGAAACGCATGCTAAGATTCGTTTTTTTTTCGTCCAATAGGTTTGGCTGTAGCTTGTCTGTCAGTCAGTCAGTAACGCAAGAATTTTATATATACAGACATATTTCTTGTCAAACGGATACAAAGTGGCGGATTGAGGATACAAAGTGTCACTACCCATTTCATTCCGAGGGTATCTTAAGAGGCGAATAAGGAAAATAAACGAAGCATAATAAAGTAACTTTGCGAAAATACGGAAAACTCTACATCAAACTCCATAGGTACCAAACTTTCTGGCCAGCGTGGATATAATAGGCCGAATCTTCCTATTAACTCACTGCTACCGTGAAACCAATGTCCAGGAGAGGAATGCAAAATGTTGAGTGAGGATAATAGTATACATTTTAGTTTCGTATACTCTTTAGTCTAAAGAAATTTCATTTAAAATGATGCACGAACCTCTTCCGTACTTTTAGATTCGTAATATCTTTTGTATGGCAAGTTCAATTTGAATAATACAACATGTAATGTACAGGTATTTAAACAGTCATGAGTTTAAAATTATTAATTTGATTCTTCTTAATTTTATGTAATCGATCGCATCAAGCGAGTCTTGTCCCGGCGGAATATCGGTGTCTGATATGTGCCGGCAATTTATTTTCTCACGTATTATTTTTATTTTGCTATATCTGCACTTCTTCACTAATATTATAAAGAGGAAAAATTTGTATTTTTGTTTGTTTGTAATGGATAAACTCAAAAACAATTGGACCAATTTTAAAAATTCTTCAACCGTTAGAAAGCTACATTATCTGCGAGTAACATAGGCTATAATTTATTTTAGAAAAAATAGGGGTCTGTAAGATATTTGGGTTTTTCGGACCCAAGGTGTAAAAAATCATCCACAAAAGTTCCTTATTTGGCGTACGTCGCCTAAACTGTAAAAGATAGAACCATAAAATGTTCTTATTAACTAAAGACCTTAAAAATATCTACAAAAAAGTCCCGACACACTATACCTATCTATTTCGAGTTAAGCACAACGACCATGTGTTTATTAAAAATCTTGAATTTTTTTAGGACTTCATTTAATCGCATTTATTTTACACATGTCATTACTCCTTATCAAAATAAACTATTTTGTCACAAAATACAGTTTATGTAGATAATATTTAGTCTTTAATTAATTAAAAATTGATGTTTGGTTTGAAAGTTATGGGGAAATCAATCTATACTAATGATGTTCGAATCTGCTATTTATCAATCGCATGCTATGAACTATATGCTAGCATGCTATTGAAAATGCTATAATATAGCATGCTATCGTGCGAAACGTCAACAACCTTCGTGTGACCGCTAGTTTTAGCACATGTACGATATAGCGCGCTATCCATATTTGAACGTAGGTTAATATAGCGTCGACAAACATGCTATTTGCCTAACGAGTCTGAAGACTTTACGCATGGGCAGATAACATGGTGAACTGTAATGTTACACATTAATAAACAATACATATACATATTTGTACATTTCTTCTAAGTATAAAATGTAATCATTATGCACAACAAGCTAATATTAACCAACTAATTAATAATAAATAAGTCAATTAATTTTCCTTCATACTTTTCTGTTTTCTGTATATAATTAATTATATTGAGTTATTTAAATCATTTTAACACACATGTTACACAGATCATTCATAGATACACAGTATTACGTGTCCTATCACAGTTTTTTTTAATCAAACACAAAACACTTAACTTTTGAGAAAGTAAAATAACTCGCGTACTTATATGCCTACTTAAATCGCGCGAGCCGTCGAACAGCTAAAATTCGCACGCTACGCAAGTTCACATCTGGCTGCTCGCGTTAGCACGCGAAGACTGATCGCAAATATCGCAATTCGCAGCGCTGCGAACGTGCGAAGTGCGATGTGCCGTCGCGTCGGCGCGATGTTTGATTGATATGCTATATGCTATTTTATAGCACGAACGAGAGCCGAATGAACTTGCTATTAGATGCGAAATAAAATTAGCGTGCTGTGCTATTGTGCTATATGCTATATTAACCACCATTAATCTATACACATAAATAAAATTGGAGTGTCTGTTTGTAATTTTAAAATAACGGCTTTTTACTAAATGCATATGGATGTATACACGGTACTTATACCGAAATGACATTTTTTACAATATTTGTCTGTCTGTCTGTTTGTTCTCGCGAATCTCTGGAACGGCTGGGCCGATTTTGACGGGACGTTCACTGGCGGATAGCTGATGTACCACGGAGTAACTTAGGCTTTAAATTAATCGGGTACGCGAAGTAGTTCTCTCAGGACGCGGGTGAAACCGCGGGAAACATCTAGTCTTCTAATATATCTATACTATATTATTATTTAATATAATAAGGAGGAAAGATTTGTATTTTTGTATGTTTGTTACGAATAAACTAAAAAAGTACTGGACCGATTTAAAAAATTCTTGCACTATTGTAAAGCGACATTATCCCTGAGTAACATAAGCTAACTTTATTTCTAGAAAACATTGGGGATCCCTACAAAAACATCAATAATGTAAACCACGGTGTAAGAAAATTTTCCAGAAATTCTTTTACATCGCGTGCGCTGCTAAAACTATTAATGATACATAAAAATAATGTACTACTTTATGAAAGTACTCATTATTACCTACAAAAAAGTTCGCGATGATATAGGTCTATCTCCTAAGGAAAATCCCCAATGCCCATTTTTATCAATAAAAAATGCAAAAATATAATAGGTTATTTTCGAAGCTATTTTAAGCAATACTATAGCTATTTTAAGTAGATAGAAACTATCGTTTACAGTATATAACTCTATTGTATATTTTAGAAGATATAGCAAAATAAAAATAATGCGGAAGAAAATAAATTCACCGCTCGCACACCGATATGCCGCCGGGACGAGATTCGCTTGATACGATCGATTAGAAGAAAATTATGATAATGAAATAAATAATTTTATGTTCAAGAAGACTGTAACAATACATCTAGGATTACATTTTTTATTATTTAAATTGAACATGCCATTCAAAAGATATGACGAATGTAAAAGTACTGCAGGAGGGTGCATCAAATGAAAATGTAGACAATTGCTTTGGAAATAAATTACTGAAGTACTTACCCACATAAAACTAAAAAGCATATCATTTATTCACATACAGCATTTCGAAGTCCACTGCTTGACATGTGCATCACGGTAGCAGTGAGTCAATAGGAAGATTCGGCGTACTATAACCACGCTGGCCAGACGGGTTTGTATGAAGTTTGATGAAGAGTTTACCATATCTTCGTAAAGTATATATGCTTCGTGTTTCCTTAGTCGCGTCTTAAGACACCCACGGAATGAAATGGGGTAGTAACACTTTGTATCTCCAATCCACGAGCACAGTGACAAAAAACGGTATGAATTTAATATGAAACGAAAAACGTTGAGAAGAAAAATAGGTTTATGAACAACTACCTGAGAACGTGGCATTATCTTTTAAGAGGACTCCCGCACTAAAAATAAATCCTGTATCGCAAGCAACTTTATAAGCATTCAATGAACGGACACAAATAACACCGAGGCTCGAAACAGCATTTTGTCGACCACACATAGTGTTATTTCGCGTGGGCATCGAACCCACGACACGCAGTGCAGAGCTAAACAGCGATGCTTAAACCACTACGCCATACGTAATAGTTACCATAACAGCCTTCTGCAATCCATTGCTGGACATAGGCCTCTCCTAATTTGCATCCCAATAGCATTATGACTATAGTGAGTCAATAGGACTTGGCCTACAATACCACCCTGACCATACGGGTTGGTATAGACTATCCGTCCACCCGTGCGAAACCGGGACGGGCTGCTAGTTCATTATAATGCTATACTGTAAAAGGCGATTTTTATCAACATTAAATACACAACATATCTATCGACAACATATATATTTACTTGGATAATAAATAATACCGTATTGCTTAAAATTGGTTCGAAATTAACCCATTATATTTTTGTAATTTTTACTGATTAAAATGGTGTGGGCGCAAATATGATGGGATAAGGCTTTATGTACTTACGAGAAGCTGGGATGACGGTGTATACTTAGGGTGTTTTCCTCGATAGCTTGAAGCGGAGCAGTGTTGTCGTACTTAGATCTTAGATGCTGGTAAGTCACCCACAAAATCAGTTCCACATGCACAGCACTTTTAAATTCTTTATTTTATAGCACAGCGGCGCGAGCGCGAGTTGTTGCGAGGAGTGGTTTTTGAAGGACACTGATTGAAATAGGGAGGGCATGCGGACAGGATTTTGATTGGACGTCGCGTGTTAAAAAATAATGAATTTGAGTGAATTGTTGAGTGAATGTTGCTAGAGTAATAATATTTGTTTTTATTTGTGCGTGTTTGTGTAAATGGCTTTCTGTCCAAAAATATATTAAATTTAATTACAAGCTAATTTGATTGTGGCGCAGACATCTCCCCCGGCCTATTAGAGGTTTAGAGGATTTAGAGGTTGCCTCTAAACTAATAATTTTAACCTAAAATTAAGAGATTAAGTGAGTAATACAAACTTAGAGAGCAGATAATTATGAATGAGAGTTACAGAATTTTATTGGGAAGGTAACGGACAAACCCGAACTACAGGCCTTATATAAGAACCAGTCGCGGTCTTTACTTTAACTGTTCGAATAATTTTGTCCTTTCCAGGATAAAGCTGCTGTTTGAAATAGAATTAGTTTTTTTTATAAGTCAAATCGATTAGATCGATTGAGTAACATTTTGTTTAGTCTATTGAAAATTTCTGACAATGGTCACACTGAACTGTCAACTGGGTTCTTGCCTTGAAAAATTACCTCGTTGTCGTCTCGTACGTAAAATATCGCCTTTTGAATTAACGCGAATTGAGTTATCTTGTATAATTGAACTAAATTGAGTAAACCGTCTTGAATGCCGCCTGATCTAGTGCTGGCAACGGTAAATTGTGATAAAAGACATTGTGAACTATTGATTGACATTTGCGAAAATTGTGAATCCGGTATCGACGTCCACGTGCCATCGTATCTTGAAAACGTCGCGTTTGCAGCTTAATAGCTAAGTATAAGATACTTCATTCATTTATTTTGACCAATATACTTGTATGAATATGTCTAATTTAGCTCAAGCCTGACATCAGTAAAGATATCGGGTAAGTGAAATATAATATTGATAGTTGTAATTTGGATTTCAATTCATCACTGAGCAACGCAGTGCAAGGTGTTTAGATATATTGTCTATCGTGGTCAGGTAGATGTATTACACCTTCCACTGCAACTCTGTTCTGAAAATCCCTACCTGGCTACGGTAATTCTAGACAAATTTTTGGTTGCAGAGCGCTGTTGAATTTAGCCGCTGTTGTATTACTGAGTATAAACTCAGATTGGTATAAGCTTGTATCTTATCACCTTGTAGACAGTATTGTAGTGTTTGCCAGGTCAGGTTTTGCCTAAGATACATATTATTTATTTGTATAAGTTGACCTACATAAATTGAAGCACATTGTCATACATAACCTCAATCAGTAATTGTTGATTTGTATTGTTGAAATCTAACTTAAATTTGTTGTTGCATTAATAAGTCAGTTTGTTTGGATACATAACAGCTATATGTATCAATAAATTTAGTAAATTTAGTTTATCTCATAATTATATTAAGTTTGAATCATTACTTATAACAACCAAACTTTTGATAAACCTTTGTTTGTTATAATATATAGATAATATTGCTATGTAACACATATTCTGTGCTTACGTACTATTGTATATCTCAAATAACACAGCCAGTCTGTCTGTTGCAAATAATTCATTAATTAATTTGAAGTTTCAACTTTTAATTTGTTATAAGTTACAACTTTGATAACTTTTGTGTTTGTTTCAATATATTGAAACTATTAATTTTGTTGGACAGTAGATACCTGTCACTTGCTTGTACCAACAGTAAACGGGCTGATACTTTGTTGGTTTCAGAGAATTAAGAAAAATTAAGTTTTGATTGTTAATATTATTTAACGCTTGTCCGGGCTCTTTTGAATTTTGATTATGTCAGCTATCAAGGACTTGCGTGCGGTTGCTGGTGCTATTGCATCAGATTTGCGCTGGTTTGCCTCGGCCAGTGCCTTAGTGAGCCGGCCTGATCGCCAGCAGGCCTTACTACAAAGGTACGAGCGGATTGACGATCGCCTGGCAAGTGTGGAACAGCAATTCCACACTTTCAGCGCTTGCTGTCTCGAAGTGTCAGTCAACGATTTCACCGCTGACCAGCGAAATAAGGTCAGCGAAGACTATGCCCAGGTCTTAGACCTGTATGATGCTGTCTCCAATAGTGCGAGACAACTAGTTGCCGATAGGGAAGGGCAACCCGGCCTGAAGCAGGAGCTTCCTAGGTCAGCACCGGGGCTGGTGAGTAGGCTCCCTACTTTGGACCTCCCCTCATTTTGATGGCTGCCTAGGAAGCTACCTGGGCTTCGTTAATTTGTTCGACAGCCTGGTCAATGATAGAGCTGACCTTCGGCCGGCACAAAAATTGGCCTATCTGATGTCGGTTCTGGATGGGGAGGCCAAGGGCCTCATCCAGCATCTGCCCGTGTCTGACGAGGCGTACCAGACGGCTCGGGACCTAATCACCCGTAGGTACCATAATAAGCGTGGCCTCGCCGACACGCACATCGAGCAGATTTTGGGTTTGCCGACGCTCACCCGGGTCTCTGGGTTGCGCACCCAACTTTTGAACCCGCTTTTGGTGGCCATCAACGCACTTAAGTGCCTTGACCTGCCCGTAGACCAATGGTCCTATCTATTGGTGCACATTGTCCTTAAAAAGCTGCCTGCCGACCTGAAGTCGCGTTTTGAACAGCGCTTTGGTGGGGATAGCGCGACCCATCTGCCCCCCTTTGCTGACCTGGAGAAGTTCCTGGAGGATGAGTTGTCCAAGACCCGGCGGTCTTGGACAACTCCGGTGGTGACATGCCGGCTAAGCCACAGCCGCCCAAGGTCAAGGAGTAGGCTCGCGTTCACACCCGAGCCAATGTTGACCGGCGCCCTCCTCGATTTGCGGTCACGCAGAGCCCAGCGGAGTGCTCCTACTGCAAGGTCACGGGGCACAGAACGGCCAGTTGTAGGGCATTCTTGGACCTGCATGTCGCCTCTCGTAGGCGCATCGCGAATGCCCGGCGCCTTTGCTTCTCTTGTTTGGGGTCCCACTACCAGCGAGACTGCCCAAATTCTCGCCCCTGTCCTCACTGTGGAGGACAGCATTTGGAAATTCTCTGTATGAATGCCAGAGAGGTTGGCCGCTTGTCCAACCAGCCGACGCCGCGCACGGGCGGGTGTTTTGAAGGTGGCAGCCGAGGCTCACCGGCGCGTAGCCGAGAGTCGCCTCGCTTAATTGATCGCCGCTCACCCCGCTTGGAGAACCGTAGCGTGCGCACGCCTCCTCTCTCTCGCGCACCTGAATGTGCTGTTCAGCGTCACCAGCACCATGACTGCTGCCCCAGGTATTCCTCTCCTTTGCCAGAGCGTCCCCGCCTTGACTCGCACCCACCTCGTTTTTCGCGGGTGCGTCATTATGACCCCCCACAGATGGCGCGCGGATCGAGTCATCGCGCTTTTGAGGACTTCAAGCCGCACCCTCATTTGGACTTGCCTGGTCCTGGCCAACGGTCGCCGCCCAGGCAACAATAGGTCATTGCCCCCTGCCCTACAACGCCAACCTCCCCCATTGACACCGTTATCCTACCAACGGTTGCTGTTAGGGTCTGGGGACCCACGGGGACCTCTGTTGTTGTCCGTGCCATATTGGACACAGGTTCACAAGGTTGCATTGTTTCCACTTATTTGGTGGAGCAGGTTAAATTAAATATGGGCTCTTTTCGGAATTGTATATGTATTGTTATTGTTATTGTATGTAGGTGACGTAGCCTCTAATGTTGAAGGGCAAGTTAAAGTTTTGTTTGGCCCTGTTGAATCTTCACACCCGAGGATTAGAACCTCGGCTATTGTGCTGAAGAATATTTTGGGTATGCACCCACAGAAGCAGCTCCCTGCTGCTGTGGTGAATTTGACATCGGGATTGGAACTGGCAGACCCCAAATTTGACACACCGGGACAAATCGACTTGTTGATTGGCGCTGATGTCCTCGGTGGAATTTTGATTGGTGGGAAACGGGTCTTGGTGCCAAATGGTTTGAGTGCCATCCCGACCATATTTGGATTTGCTTTGATGGGACCTGTACCAAGGGACCGCCCTCCACCTGAACTTGATAATTTGTTGGCTGTAGGCTCCGCTCTTTCTGATGCGGTTCAGAGGTTTTGGGAAGTAGAGGAGCCTCCTCAAGCTGCTCGTTTGAATCCAGAACATGACGAGTGCGAGCTGTTCTTCCAGAACAACACTGGTCGACTCCGTTCTGGTCGGATCATTACGAGGCTGCCCTTTCTGTCTGTTCTTCCAGAACAACACTAGTCGACTCCGTTCTGGTCGGATCATTACGAGGCTGCCCTTTCTGTCTGTTCGGCCTCCGCTTGGTGAGTCACGACCTTTAGCCGAAAAGAGATTATTGGCTATGGAGCGTCGCATGGGTCGTGATCCGGAGCTCAGACAGAAGTACATTGAGTTCATGAGGGAATATGAACAATTGGGACACATGTCAGTGTCAAATTTGGATTGGCGTTCGGTGGAGCATTACTTTCTCCCGCATCATGCGGTATTGAAGCCATCGACTGGCAAGCTGTGCACAGTGTTTGATGATTCTACGCAGACTTCAACAGGCGTATCCTTGAACCAGTGCTTGCATTCTGGTCCCAAGTTGGTCAAGGACCTTTGTGACGTCATCACCAGCTTCCGACGACACCAGGTTGTCTTTGTGGCTGACATAAAAATGATGTTCAGGCAGACGATTATCCACCCTGATGACCGTCGCTTCCAGCTGATCCTTTGGAGAGAGTCTCCTCGTGATCCCATGGTCGTCTACGAGCTCAATACTAATACGTACGGGTTAAGGTCAAGCCCCTACTTGGCAATACGTTCTCTTTGGGAGCTCGCAGACCGAGAAGGCTTACATTTCCCACGAGCCTCCGCCATCTTGAAAGACGATATTTACGTCGATGACATTTGCTCGGGAGCCTCCACAGCTGACGAGGCGATCCTCCTGTGGGACGAATTGATAGGTATTTTGGCCTCCGCTGGTTATGAGTTGCGCAAATGGATTTCCCACTCACCAGCGCTTTTGGAAGGCTTGCCAGAGGATCATCAGCAGGATCCACATCTATTTGAGATTGTTGACAACCCCGCCATGATGGCTGTTCTCAGCGTTCAGTACAGACCAGTCCAAGACATCTTTACGTATAACGTAGACTTGAAACTGCCTTGTTCTTGGACTAAACGTCTCGTGTTGTCTACTGTCGCCAGAACCTTTGATCCGAACGGTTGGATTTGTCCTGTCATATTTTGGGCAAAATGCTTCTTGCAGAAGCTTTGGACAGCAGGATTGACCTGGGACGAACCTCTACACGGTACTCTTGTTGAGGAATGGACCTCTTTTTTATCCTCACTTCCTGCCGTCAACGAGATCTCCTTGCCTCGTCCCATCCTTCCTCCCGGGAAGTACAAGGCCACCCTTCACGGGTTTTGTGATGCCTCGGAACGTGGTCACGCGGCCGTGGTGTACTTGCGCACAGTCAGTGCCTCAGGTCAGGTGAGAGTATCCCTGATCATGGCGAAGAGCAACGTTGCACCCCTTCGGACATCTCTGACCATTCCGAAATTGGAGCTCTCGGGAGCAGCCCTACTTGTACGCTTATTGAACCACGTGTCCAGTACTTTGGGTAAAAGCATTTGTATTAATGGGACCTACGCCTGGACAGACAGCCAAATTTTTCTTTGTTGGTTGAAGGCTTCTGTCCACACCTTGGAGGTATTTGTCGCTAATCGCGTTTCCCAAATCCAAAAATCCGAAGTCACGCTGGTTTGGAGACACGTGCCAGGTGAGCTCAACCCCGCTGATTGTGCCTCGCGCGGATGCTTGACGCCTAGTTTGATAGGTCATTCGCTGTGGTGGGGTCCGGAATGGTTGAGTCGACCAGACATTGATTGGCCTCGAACGCCAGTTTTGAATACTTCTAATTTGCCGGGTTTACGAACACTCGCTCTTGAGAAGGTAGAATGTGCCTTCGACCCCGATTTTTTGTTGAATCGTTACAGCTCCCTCGACAAGTTGTTAGGTGTCACTGCTTGGATAAAGCGTTTTGTTTTTAATTTTAGGCACCCACAACAGAAACGACTGACACCGTTTATTTCACCACAGGAACGACAGGAGTCCCTCACCTTTTGGGTTCGTTCTGTGCAGTTGGCGCATTTTGAGAAGGAGATTGCTATCCTTAAGTCAGGTAGATCGAAATTATCGGGAGCTGTATCTAAATTGAACCCCTTTTTGGACGATGCGGGTCTCTTGCGCGTTGGAGGGCGTCTCAAGAACGCCAACCTCCCTTACGGGGCTCGTCACCCCCTTTTGTTACCTAAGGACGGTCATTTGGTACGCTTGTTGGTAACTGACCGTCACCTTAAAAATTCGCATGCTGGTTGTAATGCGCTCTTGGCCATTTTGCAACGCGAATTTTGGATCTTGTCTGCCCGAAGAATTATTTGGAGTCATTATTTGTGTCTTTCGCTGCATCCCTTGCTATAAGCTCAAGGCTTCTACCATGCAGCCGTTGATGGGGGACTTACCGGCAGATCGTGTAACTGAAAGCAGGACGTTTGACGGTGTTGGCACGGACTTCGCCGGTCCCTTTTTGGTGAAAACGTCGACACTTCGAAACAGCAAGACTGTCAAGGCCTACTTGTGTGTTTTTGTTTGTCTTTCCACAAAGGCCGTACACTTAGAACTGGTCTCCTCGCTTACGACCGAGGCGTTTGTAGCCACATTTGACAGATTTGTATCCCGCAGAGGGCTGCCTTCCTTGATCCGCTCTGATTGCGGCACTAACTTCAAGGGCACGTATAATTATTTGAATGAGGTTGTTAATTTTCTTGAAACCAACAAAGCTGATATAGGCAATAGGCTTGCCCGACGTGGGATAAATTGGTTGTTTTCCCCACCAAATTGTCCACACTGGGGTGGTATTTTTGAGGCCGCTGTAAAATCGGCCAAAACACACTTGCGCAGGACAATCGGTGAGTCTGTCCTTACATTTGACGAACTCGCAACTGTGTTTTGTAAGATTGAGGCCGTTTTGAACTCTCGGCCATCGTGCCCGATCTCCTCAGATCCGAATGATTTGGAGGCCCTTACGCTGGGCCATTTTTTGATTGGTCGCCCACTTGTCGCCTTGCCTGAGTACCCCTATATTGATACGAGACCTGGTCGTCTCTCACGTTTTGAATTAGTACGCCAGATTACTCAGAGCTTTTGGAAACGCTGGCATTTGGAATATTTGCACATACTCCAGCAACGCGTTAAGTGGACCGACAAGACCGATCCACCCAAGATTGGTGACCTCGTTTTGATCAAGGAGGCTAACCTTCCGCCACTCAGATGGCGCAGGGGGCGCATCCTTCGTTTGGTAACTGGGACTGATGGAGTTCCCCGATTTGCTGAGGTCTTGGTGGACGGTTCGATTCTGAGGAGAGCGGTTGCAACATTGTCACGTCTACCAACTGATTAGCGGACCGGTAGGCCGGTCCGGGGCGGGTGGATGTTTGAAATAGAATTAGTTTTTATTATAAGTCAAATCGATTAGATCGATTGAGTAACATTGTGTTTAGTCTATTGAAAATTTCTGACAATGGTCACACTGAACTGTCAACTGGGTTCCTGCCTTGAAAAATTACCTCGTTGTCGTCTCGTACGTAAAATATCGCCTTTTGAATTAACGCGAATTGAGTTAACTTGTATAATTGAACTAAATTGAGTAAACCGTCTTGAATGCCGCCTGATCTAGTGCTGGCAACGGTAAATTGTGATAAAAGACATTGTGAACTATTGATTGACATTTGCGAAAATTGTGAATCCGGTATCGACGTCCACGTGCCAACGTGTCTTGAAAACGTCGCGTTTGCAGCTTAATAGCTAAGTATAAGATACTTCATTCATTTATTTTGGCCAATATACTTGTATGAATGTGTCTAATTTAGCTCAAGCCTGACATCAGTAAAGATATCGGGTAAGTGAAATATAATATTTATAGTTGTAATTTGGATTTCAATTCATCACTGTGCAACGCAGTGCAAGGTGTTTAGATATATTGTCTATCGAGGTCAGGTAGATGTATTACACCTTCCACTGCAACTCTGTTCTGAAAATCCCTACCTGGCTACGGTAATTCTAGACAGCTGCTATACCCAGAGGCCAACAGAGAGGATGAGAGTTATTATCTTTAATTACGATAATAGTACCTACCTAATTCGATAGGTTTTGAGGGCGAATTCCATTTCTCTCTTTCTTGTAAAGAGGTGAGATATTCTTTATTCCAACGTTGCCGAAATGAGTGCGTGATTCCTTTTGGCTTTTGATTCCGCGTCTGCGAATATGCGTTATGAAGAAAGGACCAGCATAGTCAACAGCTGTGTGAACAAATGGTTTCACTTCTGACACTCTAAAGGCGGACAGATCGCCCATAGAAGGAAAAATATTTTTAGGATTGAGTCTAAAACATTTATTACAATTATGAACTATTTGGTAAACTACTAGTGAAAATTATCCAAAATTTCTGTCTTATCATAGATAATAAGAGAGTGGGACCTGTGTGAAGATTAACGATATGATAATAATTAATTATAAGATTAGTTACGCGATCTTTTTGCGGAAGTGAAATATAATGTTTTTGTCCGTAATCAAGTTTAGAGATAGTTAACCTTCCTCCTACTCGTAAGATATTGTATGAAGCGATAAAGGGCTAAAGCTAAGCTAGGCTAAAT